>JALIZH010000515.1:0-18969 GCA_030522465.1 Rhipicephalus appendiculatus
CAAGTTCACCATGGTCGATAGGGATACATTTCTTAACCGCCTCCAACAGATGGTCATGAGGAGGGAATGGAAAAGATTCTCCAGGTCTACACTTACGGCACGACCAACGAGTCCGAGTTGGGAAGGAGGTACGAGTCCACAATGTGGACCCGTACCTCCTTCCCAACTCGGATCTCGTTGTTAACTGGGCCACTTATTAACCGTCATACCAACACTGAGCTGCAGTCATTCAGTTAAGGCCAAATCCTTAGAACCTCGTCAAACGCGGAAATTGTCCGGCGTCCCGCGTCGGCGGCGTCAACACGAGTGACGCAAAAAAAAAAATCAGTCTCGTGATGACGTCACAGATCGACATAATTTTTGACGTCGTTATGACGTAATGTCACATGATGACGTCATTAGATGACATCGTAGCTTGGTCAAAGGTGGGCCGATCACGGAGGCAGTGCAAAGCCGTGCAGGTGAGACGTCTCCGATCCCGGAGGCAGTGCAGAAACCCCGTTAGATGCAGAAAGCTGTCGCAGGGTGTCGCGGCGGGATCGATACATCTAAAAACCGCCCGGCCCGGCGCCATGTTTGGTCCAGCGAGGCCGCAGCCGCGGCGGCGCGGTGTTGATTTTACGTGGAATAACGCGCGTTTTACGAATCGCGTGCGCTTCTGCCGCCCCGGATGAAGCATTCCCGTTCTGCTCTAAATGACTAAACAAGAAATAGTGGCAGGTTTCACTTCCTATACGCACGCGTCCTAACGCAACGAAAGGAAAGAGAAACGCGCGGCAGTTGCGTGCTTCCCTATAGGCATTTATGTTCAAGCGCTTGTAGTGTATCTGTTAATAAAACCCACTAGAAACGCGAGTGATGCACTTAATGATGATTCAGACGTAGATGAGAGCGCGACGAAAAGAAATGCCAACAGCGTACGCGGGTGCCGCGCTGTTCACGTTTCTTTTGATCGCCTCACTAGAATACGTGCAGGCGTACGGAGTGGTATTAAACTGTGCATGCAGCCATACAACAGATGCACAGTCACCCACCTCTAGATGAATTTTACGCCAATGTTGCCAGACGCACGCATTTTGATGATCCTGAAGCCGCGTTTCGTGTTTTTTTTTTTTTCGGAATATTCTTAAGCACCTCGGCATTCTTTACCCCTTAAGGCAAGTCTTTGCAAGCACTTAGTACATCAGGGCAACATTTTCGTGAAGCTAATAAATAGCAGTGATGCCGACACCCTAAACAACATACACACCTCTTCTTATTGAAGAAATGAGGTCGTCATTCGCTTTCAGGAGCTTTAAGAACAGGTATGCCACACATAGTTCATTATATATATAAAGAGAAATATGCGGCGAACGTTCACAAAGAAGTCACCCCCTGGTGCATGTTGCGTTGCAAAAGTATGAATACGAGCAACAACATGCATTTCAAGAAAGCAACGATGAAAAGTGAACCGAATGGAAAGCGATTGCAGTGGAAATGTATCAGTCAGCTTTCGCGACGAGCCCAAAGGGGTCAATTTTACGCCAAACATAATAGGAGCTGCCCGGCAATGTTGATGTGCACAGGGTTGCCGTTGGGTGGACATGAAAAGACGCCAGAACTCACGCCAAAAGTAGCCAAAGTAGCCATGTCATTTGATATTATCCCCGAATTTCTAGCCAAATAGAACAGAAGCGGCATTATCAACAGAGTCTTTACTATTGATGAATAAATAAAACCATTTTGAATAAGAAAAACCACAAGTTTAAAAAAGAGCCATGGTGCCAACTGGAAATTTTCGTCGCCAATGGGGTCCAAAAGTAGCCAATTTAGCGCAAAGTAGCCACCAACGGCAACGTTGGTTGTGCATGAAATTTCTCCGGCAACCACGCTACACACGCTCCATTATAGGACGGGTACAAGTTAAGAAGTCCGCCGCATTTCCTCTTTAAAGGCGGATGCACACGCGCCCGCACCAATGGGCGCGCACTACGCATGGTGACGTCATGAGCCGTACGGACGGTGACCTCGCCTTCGGAGAACATAGCCGAGAGCATGAGCGGGACTATTCCTTCAGTCGCGGAGGCGATCGGCTGCCGTGCTTCGGTCATGGTGGGGCCTCTGCGCACTTTTTCCGCTGTATGCGACTATCGTATAGGGGCGACGCAAACATTCCCCAAAACAACATTTGCGAATATTCAATGAAATTTTAGCCTCACAAAGGCGGGTATTGTCCGTGGGAACAGAATTTCACCTGCTGTATTCTGTGCGGCCATACAGTCGGTCGCTTGGCGTCTTTTTCCCGCTTGTAAATAGCAAATCGCGGTTGGCCGTCTCTCGCGGGAAGCTGCGCAGCGCCCAGGCATTCTTCAATCTTTTGTTAAGCATGTTAACTATGCAACGCCAGAAACATACCGTGAAGCTTGGGTACGCTTTTCTCAGGCTATAAAAACCGTCACCCTCCAAGACACCGTGGACAATTAAGCCAGGCGGGTCAGCAGGACCATTTATGGCGCGAAATGACCACGTCACCACGGAAAGCGAATCGCGAGCGCGTACACCAGGGGGGCTGTGTGAGGAGCGCGCGGCGGCGGAGAGAAAATGAATCGCGCTACAACTGGGTGGTTGTCTATTTCCCCCTTTCTTAACCCTTCCGCCACCTTGCGGGATTCCGCAGAACTCGCTTGCAGAAAATGAATGCAGTACTTTTGCCGTTCCAGTCACTTTACGTACATCGACTGAGAAGAAGAAGATGTCTTCCGCGTTCCAGTTGTTTTAATGAATGCGTGAGGAACCCTGTAAGTTTTTTACAGACGTCCACGCGCACTAACTGGCATTCGCTTACGCCCATACTATGTCTTTTCTCAAGAATAGGCACCCGCCGCTGTGGTCTAGTGATTATGGCGCTTGACTGCTGACCCGTAGGTCGCGAGATCGAATTCCGGCCGCATTTTCGGTAGAGGCTAAAATGCTTGAGGGCAGTGTACGTTAAGTTTAGGTGCACGTTAAAGAACCTCAGGTGGTCGAAATTTCCGGAGCCCACCACTACGGCGTCCCTCATAATCAAATCGTGGTTTTCGGACGTTAAACCCCAACAACTATTATCACAAGAATAGACATTCAGTTAGGTTCTTACACACTTCTACTCGCACTCGCTGACAATGACTCACGCCGACTCATGCATGCTCATACACACGAATTTCAGGGACCGCGCCAGAATTTTAGGGGCGACGCTCCTTAAGGTCGAGGCATCACTTCCCCGGTGTCACTCGGTGTAGCACGGAATGCGGTGCAGCCACGCTAGTGAACTGACGATGACGCTGCCATAACGACACAGTACATGCAAGGTAACCATTATACGCCATGACGATGACGATGACGCTGATGACGATGAACAATAAGCGCGTTCCAGAGCACAATCTCTTTTAGGGTCGAAGCTCCTTAAGGTCGAGGCTTGTACATCACTCCCCCCGGTGTGGCCACGCTAGTTCTCGCCGCTCCCGCCAGAGGTGCAGCTGTGCTCTCATTTGATTTGCATGGCGCCCACTAGATGGCTCTGCGGCGCTCGCCCCACTCTCCAGCGCGCTTGCTCCACTCTCGGCGTGCTTCCTCTCTCTTTCGACGGTCGTCACTCAGTGCGCTTCGATACTACTACTACTACCTACTACTGCAATGAACAACGAAGAAGACAAGGTGGCGGCGGAGCGGAGGGCTCGCAAAGCGGCTGCAGCGCGGGCTCTCAAGTTGTGCGAGAGAGAAGTAGGCGCCGGCGACGCAGACAAGCGGATCCAGATTTGCGGGCTCGTGAAGCTGCAGCGGCACGCCACGCCGGCAAGCCGACCCAGGAGTTGAGGGCTCGCAAAGCTTCAGCGGCACGGCAGCGTCGGCAAGCTGATTCAGAGGCGGCGAGGGCTCGCGCAGCTGCAGCGGCACGGCACGCCGGCAAACCGATCCAGAGGCGGCGAGGGCTCGCGTCACGGTGTGTCACGTCTTTGCATGATCGAGTGGGCAATGTATGGGGAGATTCATGGTTACCCGAATGATCCCCGGCAGCTTCGCCCACTCATCATCATTCACTTCGTGGATATGCTGTGATTTTTTTTTTACTGGATGGTGGGTTGGGAGGAGGGTCCCCACGACAAGTGTGTTCCTACAGGAGGCCAGGGAGAAGCTGGGAAGTTCTGCGTTTTCCAGAAGTGTGTTTCGTTGGGCAAGTTTGCCACACATTTCAAAGGGTAAAAAGCAACGCAGAATAGACGAGACGAACTAAGAACCACACAGGACGAGCGGAGGAGATGAACGAAGAACCACACTGGGCAGCGATCGTCCTATGTGGTTCTTCGTTCGTCTCGTCTATTTTGCGCTGTTTTTTACCTTTCACAATTCTGCGTTTTGCTTTGAATATGTTTCCTCTTGGAGGGATGGGGCAAAGAGGCGGCAGTGGGCACATCTTTTTCTTTTTTTTTAGGGGGAGAGTGGAGGGGGGTGTTAAGGGCGAGCCCTGCTGGCGCCATCCCTGACACCTTTGAAGTGAGCGTGACGGAGCGTACAAATGGTGGTGACTTTAAGCTGCGACAAAGCTTCTAAACGGCGGAGCGCAAAGACATTTCGTAGCATCGCTGTTGGGAGCTCTGACATCAGCATGACTACGCCCACCAAAGGGCAAAAGCCTCTCTTATGATTCGCCAATTTACCTGGACCTGCAACTGCCAATTTTAGGACTGCACAGTTGACGAGGTCATTCTGGAGCTCTAAAACACTTTTTCATTTCGGTAGCTCGAATCGAGAACAATTATTGATAGTGGTGTTACCTTGACCCGTTGAGGCGCTGTGTACAGAATTGCGTGCACCACTTCTTTTAAATGCGAAGCATTTCTTAGCGGACTGCACGGTACGTTGCGCGTTTCTATCTATCTGTCTGTCTATCTAGCCGCCTACGTCTGGGTGCTCTAGTGCTTGGGGTAGACGAAAATTAGTGTGGAAGGTTAAGAGGGCTTGACGAATATGTCTGGCTGATCATGACATGAATATCGCGAAAATCCTGTCGCGTACGTCGTCAAACTCTCTCTTCCCGACACGTGTGGCACATACCTGTATACCATGGGCCGCGGTATGCGGGTATGAGCCACATGTGATTGACAATTTATACCCACCGAGGAATGTCGTGAACAGAGATTGGTAATTTAAAAGGGAGAGCGTTAACAGCGGCAGCATTGGCCCGACGAATGCAAATACTAAATGACAGGTTCCCAGCAGAAATCGAACCCAAGCATTCTGCGTGGCAAACAAGTATTCTACCATTGAGCCACGCCAGGTCTCGAAACTGCTTTGGAAAAAAGACCCTATGCAGGCGCAATACTGGTGAGACGTCAATTGTGGTTGCAGCGCTGGCTATCTAATTTTATAACCAAGGAATAAACATTATGTAATTATTCTTAAGTTACAGGCGTCATGTCGGGTTAACGTCAGTTGTATACTTAAGCGCCATCTGCTAAAGTCAGGTCGACGTAGCACTAGCCAGGGCACCATCCTCGCAAGTAAAAGCGCTACATATCAGCTTAACGCTTCTGGTGTTGGTAATTAATAGCCCAAGTTGCTCTGGGCATCGTTACGCAACTGTAAACAACTTCTTATACAAAACATATCAGAAGATATAACGCTGCGCAAAAAAACACGAGGACTAGAAAGGAACATTTACAACAGACTAGTCCTCCTGTTTTTTTTGCGCAGCGTTATACCCTCCAGTATGCTACACCAACTAGCCCACATCAAGATCCTTCTATACAAAACATATGCGACTGTTGAACATATGTCTGTGAGCGCAATATTTGTACGTATCTTTAGCGCTTCGCTCAATAAAAAAGATACACCTTCGGTAGGCTACTACCCTGCCCTTCGCCGTTACGCAATTACCCGCCGTATTAACTGGAATATATGTCACCTTTAACCCTCTCTCATCACCAGACCAGTGACGATGAGATCAGAACTGCCCTACGGAGCACGGACCCATTCGTTGCTGAGTATGGAAGGCGTTGTGGGTTCGAATACAGGAAGACGGATTTGCGTCGTGCCGTCGTCCGAACGTGCCCCACCGCCGATGGAGTCGATGTGAGCGCCCACGCTGTCCTGCGAAGTGGCGGTTGATAATGGCCCGGGGCTAGAGGAGCGATCCCATGCCCGTCCGAGGGCTGCTCGCTCGTGCGCCAGCCACTCGAGTCCGGTAAGGTGTGCGACCGTTGTGTCGACTGCAGCGACGATCGATGCAGTGTGAACTCTGGTCGCACACAACCGGGGTCGTTGCACCCCTGCAGAAACCGTCGCGTTTGCACTCGCTTCCCCCGCGAGATGCTGTGCGACGGGACCCGCAGGGGGGCCAGCCTCCACATCACTCCTTCTCATCCAGTGGGGAAATTAAATGCCCCCCAGTTAACCTGTGAGAGCGCATTTCGAGGGCGTCCGTTCCTGCATCGAACGTCGTCCCTCGCCGTAACCATCCGCGTCCGCCAATCAGCCATCAGAACCCAGTCACGTGGCATTACTACCTCGGAAACATCACGGCGGAATATATTTTTTTCGCTGGAGCCCGCACGCACAGTTGATGACGTGAACTTGAAACACGCTGCTGGACAGAAAAGGACTACAGTTTCGAAGGCACATCAGTGCTTCTATGCAAAATATCCAGTCGGACCTTATTATGAAGGCCGCGGAAAAACTATACTACAAAACCCTCCGCGCCTGGCTTATCGCACGCTGTCGCTTATCAGCCGCGCCCACCGACGGAAGGAGGAGGAGAAAAACTTTATTCATAACAGAGGAGTTCCGGAGCACGCAGGCTCCTGGGCCCCCGCACGACCCCGCTGCGCTCAAGCGTTCATTTGGTGGTGGTCCATGACACTGGCAGCCCGATCGGCAGCCATTGTCTGCTCAACCGGGTCCTCTGAGCGCAGTAGGGTCTCCCAGTCCTCCCAGGTCTTTAGGTGCTCTAGGTCCCGCGGGGGGAGGATCCGCCGGGTAGTGAGAAAGGATGTGATAGCAGAAGCATGAGGTTCAGGGCAGAGAGTACAGGCTGAGGTGAGGAAAAGGGGGTGATAGTGCGATAGAATGAGAGGAGAGGGAAGAGTGTGAGTCTGTAGCTGGCACCAGAGGGTGGCCTGTCGGTTGCTGAGGGACTTGTGAGGTGTCCTACGCAGCCGCCGCGGCCTGAGTCTGCCCTCCGCGCGAGCCGAGCGTGAGCAACGAAACTAGGGAGGGGCGAAGAATGTAGCGAAGGGCATTTCTGCTCCACTAACGTGAAACCTGGGGAGGGGCTAAGGATTCAGTCTGCTTTTAGTTAACGCGCACTCTGCGAATCTTTAATGTTCAACTACGCACAAGAGAAGTCTCCCACCGGCACTACATTGCACGTGGGAGATACAGTGCCTATGTATACGTGGTGGCCAGTGAACGGTTGTGCAGCGCGTTGTCACTTGCGTGCGAGGGGGCGTTTCCATACTCAACACGCGCCGTTCGCCCTCTCTCGCCACCGCCTCAGCGCCCGCACCCTAAGCACCTTAGGGTGCGGGCCTAAGGTGCTTCGCCCCTAAAAATTACAGCTCAGTCACCTTCCCTCCTCATGCATCGCATAACATCGATTCCCATGATACGTCGGATCTGCTTATTTTTTTTTAGGAGCGAAGCTCCTTAGGCCTGCACCCCGCCATCGCCGTCGCTGCCGTCGAAGCTCCCCGTCGAACCGAAACACAGGTGTTACATACACCGTACACAGAGCGTTCATAGCGCGCATATAGCTTTAAAATAGACCATCCGTGCGTGCGTCCTACCGTCCGTGCATCTGTCCGCCCGTCCGTGCGTGTCCGTCCGTCCATGCATCCGCCCGTGCATCCATGGGCGGGCGGGCGGACGCACAGATGGATTTCATAAACATTCTTTATATCGTTTGTCATTTCGTCAATGGAGCTTCGCTTCATCGCCGGCATTCACTTCGTAGATCGGCTGCGAATTTTTGATATTTGTATCAACTAGGGGCTAAGAAAGCGCAAGTTTGAATGAATTGAAGCTCCTGCATAATAAATATTTCTTCATTTAACTTCATTTTGCAGTGTACTCTTGCATGTGACCCTTTGCTGAACGCACTACCACGTTCGACGAGTTGTTCGACGTGCCGCTTCCTGCGAGCCACGTGAAAAGTGTAATTTTCCTTTGCTCCCAATGTACATAACCAAAACTGAACTCGCACTACATTTCTAACCTCAGATTTCATTCTACCTATTTCGAAGTACAGCATGAGTGACTGCAGAATAAATAGATATTTAATTACAACTTAATTAGGATTAGTTGCTATAACACACATAAACTAATATATTATGAAATCATTTTTGTCGCAATAGAATATTGAGTGCCTTGAAATAACGTTGTATCGGTTTGACACATTCACAGACAGTTCTTCATAGGCCGCGCCTGAAAAGGTGAAATGGCGGTAAGGCAAGATGTTGCATTATCGAAATAAATGGTCACTTACGACTCTAGTTAACAAACAGTCTCACTTCGTTCTAGTGAGTGAGTACATATGAATTAATACTCTTTAAATCTTTGTAACGAAGAAAACCGGGGGGAGCCGATGACGCTGGAGCCAGTGACGTAGCCAGGGGGGTGGAACACAGGGCCCGTTCCCCCCATCCCCCGAAATTTTTGTTCGCCATGGCATACATATCGCAAAATGACCATTTGCATGCCCGGCCCCCCCCTACTCATAGAGCTGCCCCCCCACCCCCCGCCCCTGAAAAAATGTCTGCCTACGCCCCTGGCTGGAACACCTCGGGCGTTTATAAAAACAATGTAAATGAATGGAAATACTTTTACTACGGTCATTGCTAATGCTACATACCACTCGGCGCGAAAATGCAAGAGCGAAAAGACTGCCTGCTTCAATAGTCTTTGAAGTTTTCAGCATATCGATTGCAAACCTGCAAGCCCCTCGTGAAAGGTTAGATATATGTTGCCCGTGTCCACAACACACATACGCCTACATTTTGCGTAGAGTTCGTATAATTTTGGACCGACAACGGCGTTTTCAAATGCAGGGAAAATACCGGCCGAATGAAGCGCGTAGCTTACGCTCGCCACTACTCGAGCACAGGCTGCACAGGCTTAGTACTGGCGGCCGAGCTGCACTTCGTGAAATCACACCCTCCCTGTCCTCCCGGTGTATTCGTACCATTCGTACAGCGCGCCTGGCTCACTCACTCTCTGAGCACACTTTTGTCCGCGCAACCCCGTGGCGCAACCGCATCTCTCTACCTTCACCCTCTTTCCGCAGCGCTCATCTTTTCTTCCTTCTTGAAAGATGATCCAATCACCGTCGTCTCACCTTGCATCCTTGCACCAGCCACAGCCCCACAGCGCCAACAGCGCGTCGTGGCCGTCGTTGTGGTAGCTGGCAGGCTGGCATCATTTCGGACGGAGAAGTTTCGTTTTTGTAGTGGCGTGCTGCAGGCATAGAACGACCGCAATCGTTTTCGACGGCCGCCGTACAGTGCGCGCTTCTCCACGTTGACGACAGTTATTGCGTGAGCTGCACCTTGGAAAGCTCCGGTCACGATGGCAACGACACGTGAGTACAACGTAGTGGTTTGACTGTGACAGTTGTTTACGTTTTCCAGTCCATTGCTGACCAGCATGCTCCGGCACGCGACTCAAACTTTTCTAGTAAGGGTTATAACGTCGCAGCGATGGCTGATTTGTGTGCGTCGCCACCGATCGCGCGTGAATCGCAAGAAAGTTTCGGGTTCTCGATGAGGAGACTGCTTACGGTGTTACCGTATTTATCGACTGTAACGCGACTTGTTTTTCTAGATTGTTGCTACCTAATGTCGATACTCGCTTTACAATCGAATACCGCAATTCTATTTTGTTCTTCCTGGACGCAATGAAATGTCACCCCTCGCGTTAGAATCGTGGTCGCGTTACAATCCGAGTAAATACGCTTTTTGATGGCGAGATTTCTTACTACGGTACAGCACGCAAGACGCAGAATGAAACGACGGGACTGCGACTTTTGTAATAATCCGTAAGGGAATTTAATTTCACAGACACTCAGCTACTCTCGTACCATTCCGCTCAACTCTCCGCTCTCAGAGAATTGTAAGCTTGAATATGTGAAATGCACCTTAAAATTGCCTATCACCGGTTGGAAGTGCGAATAACTAGGCTGATTTGTGGTCAGTAAGATGTGTAGTTGTGTGCTTGTACTCGTCCCGTAAAAAAACAGTTGTTGGGGCGTAGTGTGGTGGTTTTGGAGGAGGAGCGTAGCATGGCGTTATCTTCTGCATTCTTGTTGGGGCGCTGCATCCGAGGTGCACCGCCGCGAGCTTTCCTGCTCGCCTCACCTCGAGCTGCGTGCCGGGTCAAAGTGCGCTGCGGCGTGCGATGACGTTCTCGTATGTCTTCGCGTGTTCCTCCGTTTAATATGACATAACGTGCCCGGCTAGGTTTCCCGATCTCTTACCGTGCCCTTCCCACTCATCACAAACCTTTCCAGTGGCGTACCAACTCGTTCGCGAGTGGGGGGGCCAAGCCTTCCTCACTCCGTCGGCCATATTATATATATATATATATATATATATATATATATATATATATATATATATATATATATATATATAGATATATATATATATTGTTAAGCCGGTACTCAGAGATACTGCGTAATGGCGAGAGCCACGGCCAGGCACGAACTCTCAGCGCGAGCGGCGTCCTTTTTGCAGATGACCCACTAGAAGGCTCTCGAGAGTGCAACCCATTTCTGGATTCCAATGCATCGCTACAATTACCCCGGGGACGAAAAAGGGAGCCGCCGGGCGACCCAACAGCTTGTCACTACGAGCGGGTCATAGTAGGCGTTCAGGCGCTCCACATTCAGAATGTCGCGCCCTCGACGGCGCATGTCCGAAGATTGTTCGATGGGTTCGATGAGGTAGTTGACCGGAGATGTGCGCTCGATGACACGGTAGGGGCCTTCGTACTTCGGGAGTAGTTTTGAAGAGAGGCCAGCTGCGGAGGTAGGGACCGAGAGTGATACGAGCGCTCCAGGGAGGAACGAGGGCTCAGAAGTGGCGGAACCATCACGAATACTCTTCTGCCGCTCTTGTTCATTCGTCGTGAAGGTCTTGGCGAGCTCGCGACACTCTTCAGCAAGCCTGGCTGTGTCAGAAATTGGGGCACACTCAGATGGGTCCGGCATGTACGGGAGTATCGTGTCGATGGTGTGCGACGGGTGCCGTCCGTATAGTAAGAAGAAGGGTGAAAAAGCAGTAGTGCTCTGAGGGGCGGTATTGTAAGCGTAGGTGACGAAGGGCAGTATAACATCCCAATTCGTGTGGTCGGCGGCGACGTACATCGAAAGCATGTCGCCGAGGGTGCGGTTAAAGCGTTCGGTGAGGCCATTTGTCTGCGGGTGGTAAGCAGTAGTTTTGCGGTGGACAGAATGAGCACTCCGTGAGGATGGCTTCGACGACTTCCGACAGGAAGACACGGCCTCGATCGCTGAGAAGCTCCTGGGGTGGACCGTGACGCAGTATGAATCGGTGCAGCAGGAAGGAGGCAACATCGCGCGCAGTAGCCGCAGGGAGGGCGGCGGTTTCGCCGTATCGCGTCAGATGGTCTACGGCGACGATGGCCCAGCGGTTACCAGCCGACGTCAGAGGAAGTGGTCCATACAAATCGATAGCCACGCGCTCAAACGGACGGTCAGGGCAAGGTAACGGTTGTAGACCGGCTGGGGACATGTGTGTTGACGGTTTGCGGCGTTGGCAGTCGAGGCAGGAGCGAACGAACTTCTGCACGTAGCGGTACATCCCTCGCCAGAAGTAGCGTTGTCGAATGCGGTGGTAAGTTTTCGACACCCCAGAGTGCGCGCATTGTGGATCAGAGTGGAATGACTCACATATTTCCGACCGCAGACTGCGGGGTATCACGAGTAGCCACTGCCGGCCGTCGGCGTTGTAATTGCGTCGATGCAGCAGGCCGTCACGTATGGCGAAATGGTGAGCTTGACGACGGAAGGCGCGAGTTATATATATACAAGCCTTCCTCACTCCGTCGGCCATATATATATATATATTGTCACGTCGCTTTAGAGGTCCAGGTAGGGTTTATTAAACGTAGAGGTAGAGCGGCAGGGCTCTTGCCAGACGCGTCGCTTGGGCGTGTACCCGAGAGCGGATAGCGCGTGCACTTCTTTTGTGGCCTGTGCCTCTGCATATGCATGTCACCCACTACTGCAGGTGGCATTATTCCCTCCTCCGCGAAAAACAGCATCGCCTCGATGCTGCAAGGTAGGTGTAAGAAAAACGGGCAATCAAGCAGATTAGACGGCACGAAAGCATAAGAAGGATGAAGTGCTAAGCGCACGGAGTCAGTGAAAGTTTAGGCATATTAAAAAAATAGAAGTGAACGGCAGGAGAAAATTATGAACGCGCAAAATAAGGGGTTAACGCGCAAAATAAGGTTTCATGCGCACGACATGAACTATGTCGGAGCTCGGTCGCCTTCGTTGTGTTTGTCTTGACGACCCACTGTCCGGAACCACTTCGTAGTTCACGTCACTCACGCGGCGTAGCACCTTGTAAGGTCCGAAGTACCGGCTTAGCAACTTGTCCGAGAGGCCGCGGCGACGAACAGGGGTCCACACCCAAACTTGGTCTCCTGGACTGTAGGGCACGTCTCGATGGCGGGTGTTGTAGCGTCGGACATCTGCCTGTTGTTGCAGACCGATGTGCAATCGCGCGAGCTGGCGAGCTTCCTCGGCCCGCTCGGTGAATTCTTCCGCGTCAGTTGTTAACTGATCAGCGTCTTGACAAGGAAGCATAGCGTCCAACATCGTCTGAACTTCGCGGCCGTAGAGAAGGCGAAATGGTGTGAATCGCGTTGTCTCCTGAACGGCGGTATTGTAGGCGAACGTCACATAAGGTAATATCTGATCCCATGTTTTGTGTTGGACGTCGATATACATGGAGATCATGTCGGTGATTGTCTTATTTAGTCGTTCGGTTAGTCCGTTGCTCTGCGGATGGTAAGCAGTCGTCTTTCGATGCCTTGTGTTACTGAGCCGAAAAACCTCATCCATAAGCTGCGCAGTGAACGCTGTCCCTCGGTCTGTTATTACTGTAGAGGGAGCACCGTGACGCAGTACGATGTGGCACATAAAGAACTGCGCTACCTCGGAAGCCGTGGCTCGAGGGATCGCCTCTGTCTCGGCATAGCGTGTCAAATAGTCAGTGGCGACAATCACCCATTTGTTACCGTTGGTAGACAGAGGAAAAGGGCCGAGAAGGTCCATGCCGACTTGGTCAAATGGCTTGTGGGGTGGGTCAATTGGTTGAAGTAATCCAGCCGGCTTGCTTGATGGTGACTTTCGACGCTGGCATTCACGACAGCCTTTGACGTACTGCTTCACGTTTGCCGAAAGTCCGGGCCAATAGTACGTCTCGGCTACTCTGGCGAGTGTTCGTGAGTAGCCTAGGTGACCAGATGTGGGCTCGTCATGGCAAGCGAAGAGGACGTCGTCCCGCATGTCCCTAGGAACCACGAGCAGGTAGGCGCGGCTTGTAGAACGCGTGTTTTTCTTATACAGGACTTTGTCGCGAAGACAGAATGATGTCAATACGCGGGATAGATGGCGTGGTATAACTGCGTTACGACCCTCTAAATAATCGATGACCGGTCGAATCTCGTCATCGTCTCGCTGCCGTCTGCCCAAGTCCGATGAGCTGAGGGCGCCTAGGAAACCATCGTCGTCTTCTGCTTCCTGACTGACGGGAGGAATTGGTGCACGTGACAGTGTGTCAGCGTCTTCGTGCTTCCGGCCAGACTTATAGACGATGGTTACGTCGAATTCCTGTAGGCGCAAACTCCACCGGGCCAGTCGTCCTGAGGGATCACGTATGTTCGCCAACCAACAGAGGGCATGATGGTCCGTCACCACTTTGAAGTGGTGGAGGTGCTGGGTAGCCCTCACGGATGCTGCAGACCCCTCCAGGGAGTCGCCCTACAAGCCCAGTGCCAGTCAACAGACCTGTGCATCGGGCCAGCCGCAGGATCAGGGGATTACCTCCGGACGCTGACGTTGCGATTTGCACCACTTCAACCGGCTATGACCAGCACTTCCGTTCAGACCACCGGCCACCGGTATGGAAAGCACTACTGTGAACCGCTATACACTTGAGAGCCCACGTATTCCGAAGCCGTTCCACGGCACCGCGCTCGAAGACGTGGAAGACTGGTTGGTCGACTTCGAGCGCGTGGCTGCCTTGAACGAGTGGAACGACGCGGCCAAACTACGACGGGTGTACTTCTATTTGGAAGACGGAGCACGCACCTGGTACCAGAACCGGGAGGAACAACTGACGTCGTGGCGCGAATTCTGCCGCCGGCTGCTGGACACTTACACCAGTGCCGATCGCCACGAACGAGCAGAACGAGCGATCCAGGCCCGCATCCAGATGCCTAACGAAACCGTGACGACCTACGTCGAAGATATGACGCGCTTGTTCAGACGAGCTGATCCGGCAATGGCGGAGGAGAAGAAGTTGCGCCACCTGATGCGAGGAGTCAAGGAGCAGCTTTTCGCTGGTCTTGTACGTAGCCCTCCGAAGACGGTCGCCGAGTTCTTGTCAGAGGCGGTCACCATGGAAAAGATGCTTCAGCATCGATCCACCCTCTATGAGCGGCACATCAACAGCACATCCGCTACTGAGGTTCTCACGGCTATCGGCAGCAACACTGAGTGTCTGCGAGAACTCATCCGCTCCATAGTACGTGAGGAGTTGGAAAAGGCCGCCGCACCACCACTGCCTACGGTGAGCTCCATAGCAAGTATTATAAAGGATGAGTTACACCAGGCGCTCCGTGACCCTGTGACTTTTGCTAACACCGCAGAAGTACCATCTGAATACCGGCGCGCGACCTACGCGGAAGCCTTGAAGCGCCCCGCTTCTTCTCCCCCACCGTTCGTTCCTGTACCTCCTGTGGTTTCACTTCAGTCGGCGCAGCCACTACAGTACTATGAAGATACGCGCCCGTCGCCATCTTTCGTTTATGCCGGTCCTGTTGCACATCGTTCGGAGCGACCTGTGCGTTACCTCGACGATAGACGCCCGTCCTCTCGGAAATCTGATGTTTGGCGCACTCCAGATCACCGACCTTTGTGTTTCCACTGCGGTGAAGCAGATCATTTGTACCGCCAGTGCCCATACCGGCGCCTCGGGCTGCGGGGCTTCTCTGCATATTCGCCGCCTCCCCGATATGGCCAGCGACCCCGGGATATCGAGGACTACCTCGCTCAGCAGCGGATGCCACCTGCTGCCGGGCACCAGTCACGCTCACCGTCGCCGAGGCGCTTTTCACCTCCGCCCCCAGCGACATCCTGGCGCACGGTCCCCCAGTCCCCGCCGGGAAAACTAACTCAAGCGACCTTTGGAGGCGAGGTCGCTGGCAGTCGACGTGCTGAAGACCTCCTATCGACGCAAGAAAGAAAGTGTACAGACCCGACTGAACGATTTTCTCTCGATATAGCGGTGCTGATCGACGGTTACGCGGTTAGTGCTTTAGTGGATACCGGGGCTGACTATTCCATATTAAGCGGAAAAATGGCCACACTTCTGAAAAAGGTAATCACGCCCTGGAATGGCCCGCAGATTCGAACCGCTGGAGGCCACGTCGTCGCTCCAATTGGAACCTGCACGAGCAGAGTTCGGATTTGTGGATCGACGTTTGTAGCAAGTTACCTTGTGCTACGTGAATGTTCCCGCGATGTTATTCTTGGTGTCGACTTCCTGCAGGAGTATGGGGCTGTTATTGATCTCCAAGAGCGTCGCATCACTTTCTCAGCCGACCGAGCAATCGATGAGCATGACGATCAACGGCGCCCCGACGTTCTTCGTGTTTCCGCGGACAGTGTAACGCTCCCTCCGCGGGCCAGTGTTATAGTTGACGTCACATGCTGTGGATTGCGAAATGGTGAAGCGGTCGCAGAAAGTAACTTGGACCACCTACTGACCCAAGGTGTCTGTGCAGCCCGAAGTATCATACAGCTTTGCAATGGCCGATCCCAGTTGCTTGTTACGAATTTCAGTAACGAACATCGGCACCTTTTCCGCGGTACTTCATTAGCGTTTGCAGATGAAATAGCAAACGTTCGGGAGTGCCTTACATCTGAAGCAGTGGAGACCGCTGATACGCCGCTGGGAAATATCGATATAAGCTCTGACCTGTCGAACGATAACCGGACAGCACTGCGGAAGCTTTTGCTTGAATTCAAGTCATGCTTCGCCAGTTCTTCTAAGGTGCGTCAGACTTCCATCACTAGGCACAGGATCGTCACGTACGACGACGCACGCCCGATACACCAGCAGCCTTACCGCGTGTCAACGAAAGAACGCGAAGCGATTCGTACGCAAGTGCGAGAAATGCTTGACGACGGCATCATCGAGCCTTCCAGCAGCGCTTGGTCGTCTCCGGTCGTCTTAGTCAAAAAGAAAGATGGAACGCTACGCTTCTGCGTCGACTACCGGAAGCTGAATAACGTGACTAAAAAGGACGTGTACCCGCTCCCACGCATCGACGACTCGTTAGATAGGCTACGCCGCGCCCGCTATTTTTCCTCTGTGGATTTAAAAGCGGGTACTGGCAGATCGAGGTAGACGAGCGAGACCGCGAGAAAACGGCGTTTGTGACACCCGACGGCCTCTATGAATTTCGAGTCCTTCCTTTTGGCCTGTGCCTCTGCATATGCATGTCACCCACTACTGCAGGTGGCAATATATATATATATATATATATATATATATATATATATATATATATATATATATATATATATATATATATATATATATGACTGACGCTCCCACGTTTAAATGCACATATATACCCTATAAAGTGGACGGAGGGATGACGCCACCGTAGCTCAGTGGTAGAGCATCGGACGCGTTATTCGAAGGTCGCAGGTTCGGATCCTGCCGGTGGCATGTTATCTTTTCGTCCACTTCTCTTTCTTCACATATACATTACAATTACTTCTAATAACGTCCCCTATACTTTCCTTGGCATCATTGTCTGTTAGTTCTCATTAATAATGTGTTTAACAAAGCAAACGAGCCCTTAAGTTCACAATTCTTTCCTAAATATATATATATATATATATATATATACATACATACATATATATATATATATATATATATATATATATATATATATATAGAGAGAGAGAGAAAGAGATACGAGAGAATTTCGTGTGATCTTTCATATACAGAGATAGAATATGGTTAACAACGTTTAATGACATTATACACAAAGTAGAGTCAGTTTTATGTAGCATACGTTAAGACAACCAAAATATTGGGTGGTGTTCTTTTTTCAAAAAGAGCCAAGTGGACTTTTACTGAAACTTGGAAAAACGCACTTTTTTGCTACTGACAATATGGTCGGGCCGGCTCCAACAATTTTGGCCAGTGTTTTCCTGTGCACTAAATACCTCTATTCTAATTACGGCTAAAACCTACGTCGGTATTCAAGAGTTAAATATGGATTTGGCTCTTATAGATTGGAACATTGCATTTGGGCTTGAATTAGCCGTAAAAGAAGTCTAAAACACAGCGAATGATCGGTATAGCAATAATTCACGATAAAATTAACACCATCCTTGCTCCTCGTTGAGCGCCGTTCTTCGTCGCATGGACGTAAGGGAGATAAGTAGACATGAAGAGCGAGTGGTCCTTCCTGGCAAAAGGCGCACTATTCTCGATTGTCGGTAGCGTTTTTTAGTTTTCGTTTTTTTTTTCTTTTTTTGTTCTTGACATCTATTAAAGCCCTTGAAAAGTGCTCCAGATCTTCCTTCGTGCTGGTTTTATGCCGGGCCGTTTCGGATCACTTCTTCTTCAAGGAATAGATCGGTGTCCAATATCCTCATTTCATTTGTCTTCGATTTCAAATATACCGTCTTGAAGCGAAAGAAAAACATGATACTGTTCGAAAAGAAACACTACGAGGCAAGAATAAGTCGGAAAGTCGGCCTCTTAGTCCTTATATTCGACTTTTGCAGCACAACATCATGTCCATAAGTTAGTGCCCACTCGCCCTAGAAAAACTAGTTCTGGAACATAAGCACGATAACAAAGCGACTAAGACACAAATAAAACAGATTTGAAGATACCATGTTGCTTGTTTTGGTAACGATTGCTGACGCAGCGCTCGTTTAATGAATGTGGCTCAGTTTGACTGATGCAGGATTATTTTTCATTAGAAGCTGCCTTTTTGGGTTCACCTTACGGGAATTGCCCCATTTGGATTCCAACTGTTTTGGAAGTTAAACATACTGAGGCTCGCTTTACGCACCCGTGAAATTTAGCCCAGTTTCGTTTTCTGTATTTGGCTCTTTTGAGAAAATAACTCCACATGTGTTATGCATGCAATATTATTAAAAGCAACAATTTTTATACATTGCCCATTGTGAATGAATGCAATATGTCGGAGGCGGCCTCCCCAGTAGCTGCGCACGAATAATTGCATTCTTTTTTATTGTAGGTGACTGCACCTGTTTTCTTTTTTCCGCAATTAGTATTACACTCTTTTGCACATATATTTTGTCTTGCTTGCTCCTAGTAAGAGTGTTTCTATTGCATTTTTAGTATTACTATTATTAGATTACTATTATTTTTACCTTCTCAACCACAAATTCTTTTTTAAATGCGAAGCATTTCTTAGCGAACTTCGCCGACTTTGAGCGTATCTATCTATCTATCTATCTATCTATCTATCTATCTATCTATCTATCTATCTATCTATCTATCTATCTATCTATCTATCTATCTATCTATCTATCTATCTATCTAGCCGCCTACGACTTTGGGCTCTCCTGGCCGTATCGTTAATGGGATTTATACCAAATTTGGTATGCCATAACATGACTGTATGACGAACATAAATGGCTGG
>JALIZH010000517.1:0-20814 GCA_030522465.1 Rhipicephalus appendiculatus
CTTTTCTTATTAATTTGGCCACTTCCGGGACATCATAAAGGTGTTCAAAGCTTACCACTAAGCATATAGCCCCTTTTTAACAAAAGTTGTCAAGTTTGTGTTGTGTATGGAAGTCTATATGTAGCCTTGCAGACGTGGAAAAGTAACTTATTCATGGCAGTAAAATCAACCTATTTTCTGACAGTGTCTTTTTAAAGGGACACTAAAATTAAACAGTATTCAAGTGAGACTGATAAATTATTCTTCTAATGCTCTCGAGTAAAAGTCGAAGTTTTGTTTTAAAATTCCGCGCCGCAATCTGCATCGGTGAATGTCCACATTGTCAAAGGGTCCCAGTTGGCCGTAGACACCAATAGCAGCGTGCGTACAATAATTTATCTGTTTTATTTGTTTATTTCTACTGCAAACAGAATTACCAAGATTTTAGCAGGATCGGATAGAATGCACGGAAAATAGAAGATAATGGCAAACAAAATATATTTATATGTACATGTATATGTACCCAAGAAATGACGCAGAAAGCTATGAAAGGAATAATACGCAGACAAAGACAACACTAGGAATACTATAAACTATGCTTCATATATAAATATGTCTTAAAAACAACACAAACCTGTTATAAAATTCGAAATATAGACCCACGAGCACGGAACAGTACATTTCAGTATATCTAAACTACAGTTTATTAATAATTAAGTAAGCGCTTCTAAGTGTGGTGAAACATGCTCTCATTTTGATGGAGGCGAAATGCTGGAGTCCCGTGTGCCTAGATTTAGGTTCACGTCAAAGAACCCCAGGTGGTCGAAATTTTGCGCTACAACGTGTCCACTACGGCGTCTCTCAAGCATATCATTGTTTTGGAACGTAAGACATCAAGAGTTATTATTATTATTATTATTATTATTATTATTATTATTATTATTATTATTATTATTATTATTATTAATAAAACATACTCTACGAATGAGTTCACTTTATATTGTTGAAACTGTTTCCCGCTTTAGCACGAAAAAAATTCGAGTGTCATGGCTACCATAATTAGAGTATCTCGGGAAGAAAAAAAACGTTGAAGAAAAAAAAAATGTTCCCGAATAGCTGTTTACAAAGAAGTGCGCAAGATAATCGAAAAGCTAACAGTGTGGAAGTGCAAGAAGGAGAAAAAAAATTCGGGCGATTGTCGACGTCATCACGTAATGATGATTTTTTTTCGTCATTCGTGTTGCTGACCGACGGTCAATTTTTGCGTTTGTCAAACCATTCGAGGCTTTCGCCTTAAAAAGAACTCAGTAAAGAAAGAACGTAGCGAACGTTGACCCCACGATTTGCATTATCTCGCAATTTGACTGACAATTTAAACTTTCATCTCTCAGTTTAAATCTGTTTTGAGTGCCCCAAAACGTGTAGGCGTCCTGTGAAACCTTGCTCTTCCTATCCATGTAAGTTATCTGATAAACAATCGTAAATGAAGCACGTATTAAACAATGAACATTTGCAGTCTTTCATAATTTGACAAACAATTTAAATATCTGTATGTTAGTTTAAACTTGTTTCGTGGGCCTCGAAGCGAGTTGGCGCTGTGTGAAGCCTTGATCAACCTTCCTACCCCTGTGAATTATCTAATCAACAATCGTAAAGAAAGCGCGAGTTAAACATTGAACATTTGCACTTTGTCATAATTTCGCAAACAATTTAAATTTCATCTGTTAGCGCAAACTTGTTTTCTGAGCTTTGAAGCGAGTAAGCCGTGTGAAACCTTGATCGCTCTTCCTGTGCCTGCAAATTATCTAATCAACGATCGCACCCTGACTTCCATAATCCCCGGGCGTCCTCAATTGCGCCTTAACCTCGTATCCCACAACAAACTACTCGAATCGAACATCGCGCTTTATCAGTTCCGTGCGCATGCGTGCCACGACGCGACCTGCCCAGGCGCCACATGCACCTCTTAACCTAAACTAACATTATGAGGCTAAACCAGTTTGCTTTCCACTCTGTACGTGATTACATCGCACACGAGAAACGGCCCAAAATGCGCAGTAAATATCCCATGATCAGCGCGGCGTTCTCCGACATATAAGGCTTGAATTTCAAACTATTTTGTACACACGTCGTACATGCGGTAAATATGTTGACATCTGGATGTAATATATATATATATATATAAAGCTACCATATCCCGCGTTCATCGCGCTCGCTAGATATTGCTAAAAAATTCAAAATGTCTGAGGCCCGTGTACTTAGATTTAGGTGCACGTTAAAGAACCCCAGGTGGTCTAAATTTCCGGAGCCCTTCACTACGGCGTCTCTCATAATCATATCGTGGTTTTGGGACGTTAAACCCCAGATATTAATATTATATTGCTAAAAAATTGCAAGGGTGTACTTATTCCAAAAACCTTACTTTCATTTATGTTTCTCCGAGAGGTCGATCACCGGAAGACCGTAACTGGAAGAGAAGTTTTCCGTTTTTTTTTTTTGAAGCCGGGCATATCTACGTCACAATGACGTCACAAGTTTTCGAAACATTTCTTTCACATTTCCTCTTTTCGTTCTTTTGGCGGAGAAAGTGGACTTCTAGATGCTGTAGCTGTCTAGTTCCATGTCTATATTTTTGAATACAACCTACCCCATTCTTACTCGTGAAGACATGATAGTTAAAAGTCTGAGTATACGTCACCATAATCGATGACTTCACGACGAGGTCGCATGGGAAGTTCATGCGGCGTCGCCACCACTATTGCGTCGCTTTGTTTTTTTGCGACGCAAAACCCGACGTCACGCTTCCTGTCCATAATGAGAGCGTTACGAGTTAAGGCACTGTCGGTATATATAGTAAACCACCGCGGTACTGTTGCGTAATACGTAGTTACCGTTGTTTCTGTATATGTAATGGCTCATTACAAACTGCTTAGTCCATGCCCCGAGGACTTCTCTGTTGAATTATACCTTCGTGAAAAAAAGATATATATATTCAAGAATTCGGGCTCATTCGCGCGGAAAATTGCAGTTACAGGAAATCACTCGGAGTCTGTTGCACCGGGGCAAAAAAAAAAGAAAAAAAAAAAGAAAAAAAAGAAAAAAAAAAGAAGTGCGAAGTCAATAAAGGATATAGTAAAAAGTGGGACGTCGGGAGAAATGGAAAGCTTGAATTGCTTCGCGAAGTTGCCAATGGAGAGCGTAAAAAAAAAAAAGTGGAATTGACATATAGGTCTGTGGACAAGCGAACTCTGTTGAGCACAGTAGGATTGGGTAAAATAGAACGAGGCAGTGTGAAGGAACAAGACGGAACCGTGTTTACGTGTCGGCGCAACAAACGCAAAAGAAGAAAGAAAAAAAACTTGATCGAAGAGTATATACCCAGGATATGCGCGCGAACGATCTAGCTCAGCTAAATATATCGTCCACCGAAAAAGCAAACGGACAACAGAACAAGGCAACTAGGAGTAGAGTTGGAAACTGCTTGTTCCACAACACGAAGAGGGAAAAAAAAAGAAAAAAAGATTTGCAGCGAAGTGCACCCAAGAGACGTGATGGCTGGTTAGACTATGACGACACAGCAACGACTGCAAGTCACGGCACACCGTGAAAACCTCTCGCCCTATCTCCGGAAAGATCGATTGCCTTGGAAAGATCGATCGATCGATCAATCAATCAATCAATCAATCAATCAATCAATCAATCAATCAATCAATCAATCAATCAATCAATCAATCAATCAATCAATCAATCAATCAATCAATCAATCAATCAATCAATCGGCTCACATTATTCCGAATAACTCAACATCTATATCGCTGTGAAAGTAAGGGTAATCATTTTAGAATCCCATACACCACATTGTGTCGTCTCCTCTTGCGGCTTCGAAACGTTTGAAGTCTTATCGATTGATCGCTCGAGTAGTTAGTCAAGCAGTAAATGCGCTAAATTCCTCGGCAGCTTTTACGGTAAGCAAAAAAAAAAAAAAAAAAAAAAAGAAAGGTCAGAGCACTTCTAGTACTGCAAAGATGGAAGGCAGCGAAGCTGCGACTGTGGTGTAGGCCTGGTGTAGTGCATATTGCTATAGTGACTGTATACATTATCAGCATTGACTATACTGGGCTATACTACACTATACTATACTTGAGTCATATTCATATATGTGGCGAAAAGGAGTCAAAGGATAATTATTTTTTGGGGGGTGTGCAGTAGTTTAATTCGGTCAGGTTGCTACATTGAATGTCATACCCCGCTACCGAAAGCGAATTGAAGAGCTCCGGGAAGCCGACATTGCCGTCGAACAACAGCAACGACAACAAAAAAAGTAACCGTAAAGAAAGCAAATCGCTGAGCGCTTCGGGCGATCGAGGCGTTCCTGCATAATAATATTTACCATATGCGCAGTCGTTATTACTTCAGCGTCCCGTTATGCCCGACGATCGCGTGTTTAGCGCCGTTGCCGCTGCAGCTCTGGCAGCTCTGGCAACGTGCCGACTCCATCGAGCGTTCCTGAAAAAAAGAAAAAAAAAGAAAAATAACAGAAAAAGGAAAAAAAAAGGTGGTCTTGCATGCCTCGCGCTCAGCGCATGCCCGTATGTAACCTGCATCCGCGCTGTGTAATAAGAAAGACCTCCGTTCCTGGGGCGGCGCCAGGATTTTTTTACTGAATGGGGGGGGGGGCACCCACGACAAGTGAGTTCCTCCAGGAGGGCAGGACGGCATGTAACTCGTGCGCTAATTTTGACTATGTTTACTTTTTTTTTGGGGGGGGGGGGGGGCGGCATAGGGCGGGCAGGCGAGAATTTTGGGGGGGCGCTCCAGCCCCCCCTTGTGCCCCCCGCTAGCGCCGACCATGCTCCGTGCGTGGTGACGGCAGCATATGAGGCAGCAGGAATCTCAGGAGCACGCGGTGTCGCACTCGCTTATAGATCGCGAGAGTAGATCCGATTCGTTGGACGTCTGCCCGTCGTGGCGTTCTTTCTCGCCTCAGGGTGTCGGTGGTACGTGGCCGTAAAGTTGCGGCGATCCGCGAATTCCTGGGCGATTCCGTTTTACACTCGAGAACTTGGAACGTGCCTGGCTTCGCTATCGACATCCGTGCACGTCCTGCCGTAGTGGAATGAATAGCGGCGGCGCTGCATCACGCACGTTCGCCGGGGGGTTTCGAGACTCTATCATATTACTCTTATGACTCACCGCCACAACGGAAAAGAATTTAGGCCGAATATATAGATTACAGAGAGTTGCGCGCGTAATTGCGAGTGTTCCACGCGATGAACATCCCGAACCCACTTTCGAAGCGCTTAATTTACGACCAATGCCTGACACGTACAATTTAATTTTATTATATATATATGTCCGCCTCGGTGGAACAGTGGCTACGGTGCTCGGCTGCTGACCCGAAGGTCGCGGGTTCGATCCCGGCCGCGGCGGTCGCATTTCGATGGAGGCGAAATTGTAGAGGCCCGTGTACTGTGCGATATCAGTGCACGTTAAAGAACACCAGATGGTCCAAATTTCCGGAGTCCTCCACTACGGCGTCTCTCATAATCATGTCGTGGTTTTGGGTCGTTAAACCCCAGATATTATTATTATTCGTTTTAATGAAGCGATATCGTACTTCCCGAAAGAAGCATGATTCATTTTCTTACTGATTCAGCGCGTTTAACACCCTATACCTGACCCTATAGCACACTAGCCACTGATGACTGGAAAGTCCCTGATACTCGTACTAAATATATGCTCGCCAAATGATGAGCGACCTACTTCCATTAACATTAAACAGTTTCTTACAATAAATCATTTATACTGTTCCTTCATTTAAACATTTTTACGCGTTTTAAAGTACGAATCTACGTGACCATGAAGTACATGTTTTCGATACTGTATGAACACTAATGATATTATGCTGCTGTTGCTACTGGCTTTTAAATGCGAATGCATTTCTTTGTCGGGGCATGTCAGGCGTCCGTCGGTGTCCGCATCTCTCCGCTCTCACTCCCTCTCCCATAGCAACAGCTGCGGGCGCGCGCGCTTATCCTCACCCCTAGCAACCGGAGCAGGTGGTGCGGGTGGAGTAGCGGAGAGTGAGTGGAGAGGAGGAGCGCGCTCTGGTGTGTGAGAGCGCTCGCATCGCGGGAGCTCGGTGGAGCTCCCGCGTGTGTGGAGAGAGTGTAGGAGAGGGTAGGTGCAGTGCATCGCCGCTCCTTCTCTCGCCGTTCGCTCTCTCTCCTCCCTGCGCCCCACTCTCCCGTCCGCTCGCTCGCACGTATATATATATATATATATATAAAAAGAAAAGAAAAAAAGAGAAAGAAAAAAAAAAGAAAAAAAAAACAGGCTCTGCGCCGTGCTCCCGACCGGGCTGCAGAAATTAGGCGCCTTTTCCTTCTTTGAACCACAACCACCATATATAAATGGAGTGAAGCGCGCGCGAAATGCATTCGCATTTCCTCACGATTCCCTTCGGGGAGGTGGGGGGCATTTTTTTTGCTTTCGCCCGACAGCATCACTGTTGTGACTTTTGTAATGTGTCCTGTGATGTCGAAATAGACTGAATTTAATTGAATTGAATATTTATGCACTTGCGACACCACTTAGGAGGTGCGCATGACGTTGTGGCACAACAGCGCAGAAAACGGCACGAAGAACGCGCAGGACACAGCGCTGTCTATCAACTGCATGGTTTCTTTGTTGGAAAGGCAGAGAAAAGATTACACTATCTCCCACTAAAGGGAACCATGTGGGGATGCGAAGCAGCACTGGTGTTCACTTGTGTTTCCATTTGTTGTTTCTATTTGTATATTTCCGTGTATGTTTGATTTGTGTGTGGAGTTGTGTATCAGCGGTGCTGCTTACGCTGTTGTCACAGCTTACGTTACCGATGCCGCTACAACTGGCGCCAACGTTGACATCCATAGCGCCGTTGCGAAGGAGAGTGCAACGGAGCGAGCGCGCGCCGCATCATTAAGAGCGCACGCCACATTATATACGAGCGCACAGCTGCGCCGGAGAGAGAGAGAAACGGGAGAGGAGAAAAGAAGCGGAGGCAGCGCTCACGCCACCTCCTCCCACCTCCTCGCGCTCACGCGATGGGGGGGAGAGTTGGCGCATGCGCAGTAAGGGTGGTCAGGCCGCACACCACCGGATTGAGCTGCGCTCTAAGCTGCTTCGCATCTAATATACAGGCAGGTCAACGATGACGAACGAAAAAGCGGAAGAAAAACAAAAATGGCCCAAACGCTATTGAACGTATCGGCCGACCCCTTTTCTGCGCTGTTCGGCCGCAGTATTCGTGAACCAACCATAGCTCACCTGATAAACCGTGTGCACATGACAGTATACAGGTTGCCGCAGGTAATTTGAGCCATGCCTACAAAAAAAAATAATAAATAAAAACATTGGTTAACCACAACTGAATCAAACCAACGACATGGTTTGCCGTCATTCGGCGCTCATCGTGCTATCTTAAATATTTAGCTTAATTAGTTAATTAACTAAGATAAACCATGTGAGATCTTTAGTGTTCAATATATAGGGCCAATAGTTTTTTTACTACATTATAGAGGCCATTCCAGAGCGACCGATTCGATTTGTGGCAACGTACATGCTGCGTGGTGATTCTTTCCGGCGTTTAGAGAAAGCCTGCGAAATGTGACAAAATCACGTGACCGCGATCGTGCGCTACCGTACTGTAGCGCCCTCAACAGCGCTTCGAGCGAAACAAAACCGGCGCGCGGACCGCCAACCCATAGCTTATCAGGGACAACGCAGCTTACTTGCCGTGTGCGGTCGTCAAAACTGCTGACGCATTGGGGTACCGGTGCCTGGAGCCACTGACTGGCGTAGCCGGGGGAGGGAGGGGGGGCAGGGGTTGGAGGAGTACAAATCCCCCCCGAAAGTTTTCAATTTTTCATGTGTATCTGAACACGCACACATACAAACGCACTCATATCCTCTGGGAGTGCGGGTTGTTGGGCCCGAAGTTCACCAAGGATGAGTGGGACGCTCTCCCGCGAAGTCCGGTCTATGAAGACCAAATCCTGGCCGTCCAGCGTCCAGCCGGCAGGCTAGACCTGTCGGTCCCGTCGTGGCATTAGCCAGGAGCGTGTTTTATCGCGTTTTGCTGGATCCAAAAAATGGTCACTGACTCACTCACTCACTCACTGACTCACTCACTCACTCACTCACTCACTCACTCACTCACTCACTCACTCACTCACTCACTCACTCACTCACTCACTCACTCACTCACTCACTGTCACGTGTTCAAGGGTTCTTATGGGAGCTATAGTTAGTTCATGAACACTGAGGCCGAACAACGCAGGAAAGTGGCCGCCCGAAAGCGTTTGTGCCATTTTTTTAGGGGAGTCCTCTCACTGGAGTCTTCTCAGTCGATTGCACTGACCCTGCCCTGCCACCCTCCGAAAGCTGTCTGCACCTCGCCTTGTTTTGCATGGCCTCCGTGATCGGCCCACCTTCGACCAAGCTACGACGTCATGTGATGACGTCAGCATGTGACATTACGTCATAATGACGCCACAAAATTTCGCGTATGTCGTGACGTCCTGCCGACGCTTGTGGTGAAGTCGTCACGGGATGATTTTTTTGCATCACTCATGTTGACGCCGCCGAAGGGGGGACGCCGACGCCGGACGACGGTCGATTTTGGTGTTTGATTGGGCATCTCAGGCTTTCACCTTTTTATTCCGTGCGGATTTCTTTTCTTCCTCCATGCCTGTCGTTAACACCTGCATCATTTCCTTTTCTTTTCCATGACGCCGATCCCGATATTTCTAAAAAGGAACGGCCGAAAAGAAAAAGAAAGACCATTGAATCAGTTTCGCTTGTTAAAGTATTCTTATAGAACTGTGCTTTCGGTGATTTTGCTCTGGTAAGCTTTTCAGTACAAAGCAAAAAATGAATACTAAGCTCCAATTTCCATAAAAATTCACAACGAGATCCCATCACCAGAATGGAGGTGAGACTTTTAGAGAATCATTTTTCTCTGATCGGTACGGTTGTCATACCTGACAATCCGGGAGACTCCCGGATTTCGACCATTTCTTACGTTTGTACGGTTGGCCGGGAAATCTCCCGGAAATCGGAATCTGTGCGTGATCTGGCCGCATTGACAAAAATCCAAACCAATCCGATCCAGGCTCTTTGCGAACCCGTCCCATTTTAATGTAAACGTACAGTAGAATCTTCGTGACACGAAACCCGCTGATATGAATTCGTAAAATTCCACTGTGTCCATTGGGCCGAAATTCGGATGTCGCGAAAACTTTTCCGCGTCGCGGCGCGTGTGATACGAACTTTAGTGTAGGGCAGCATGCTTAGCAAGTACGCGCGCGACCAGCGCACACATCGAACAGATTTAGTTGAGCGTCCGCAATAGCTTTGCGTACGCCCAACTAAATCTGTCTACTGTCAGAACTGTGGTCATCGTGCCACAACGGATGTGAACGAAAACGCGCTCGCTCTTGACAAGGTCAGAACTTCGAAAGTGCACCCGCGTCCAACGCTCAACCAGTAAAAGCGATGCTATATTTCTGCTAACGCTGCGGGAAAAGCCGCGGCAGATGCGATCATTGATAGCAACAAACGACGTAGCTTTGAAGGCACGTGCGCGGCCTGCGTACGCGGATTGAAAACGAAACTACCGTTTGCCGCAACCACCGCATATAAATCCGCGGTCGTTGCGACGCGACTACGAGTAAAGCCCCTGAAACTTCCGTAAAGTAGCGACACTCTCCTCCTCCGCTCTCGTTTCTCCTCGGTCTCCTCTCCTTCGCACTCTCTTTTCGAACGAGGCGCCACCTACCTTGCTCCTGCGTAGCAGACGCCTTTCACGGAAAGAGCGCTTCTTGCCAGGCAGCGCGCTGAGAGCATTCGCGCCAGCCGTCTAACTCATCCTAAAATTATCTATACGAGTGTAACATTGGCCCACGACATCTCTCTGTAGTGCCGCATAGGGTATACAATATGTGCAGACAGCATTCACAATGCCTGTAAGTGGAAGCAACAGGTCGCATTGACGCTGTGGACGCGGCACGGCGATGTCGCCGACGGTCAATTTCAGCGTTTGATGAGGCATCTAGGGCTTTCGCCTTAATAATGTGCCAGAAGGCGCACATCATTAATATTTGATGCCTTCCAAGAGCTGTAGTTGTTTCGTTAAGTGTTTAGACGCACCAACCATATTTTGCAAGTGCGCCTTGTTGACGTGTCTCACATACGAACTATATCGCTGAAAGAACGAGCAAGCGAATGAATGAACAAGCGTGCCACCGTAAGCGATTCCTTCACGAGAGCTCCACTCGTGGATATAAACCGTCGCGCGAAATGGCACGTATACGGGGAGTACCGATGAACGCACCCAACGACTCGGTCGGTCATGCGCGCTTTGCATAGCTACCCTCGCATTACAAGTCCCCCCGGCTGATCCGTCAACGTAAGAGAGCTAGAGAACGCAATGTGCACTGAAATATACGAGCACGCAACAAAAACCAACGCAGAGTACAAATCTTAATGAGAGTTTTCGCACTCCAGTTTTGTTTACTCAAAACAGCAGCGCGGAATCTGAAGTTTCGCAATCACACTGTCGATCGTGCGTCCGCGTGCCTGCTAAGTGCATAAACCAATACCGCGAACTCAAACTTGTCGGCGCATCACGTCGAGCAGAAAACGTAACCATGTATTGTTGACAAAAAAAAAAAAAAAAAAAAAAAAAAAAAAAAAAAAAAAAAAAAAAAACGACCCCGCAGAGATGGCGACGTTCTGCACAATTAACTGTGACATGCATGTCGTTAGAACGGGCATCGAATTACGCGAACCTCGACGCATACTCATAGTGAGCGACTCGCAACGTACCTCGCAAACTCGAGTCACAAATGTGGGCCTGAACTCTCACTTCCGATTCTATGCAACCACGTCTTTTGGAGCAGCTGGTTGCACTTAACGGACGGCATTACGAAGAGCTTTTGGCCGTCACTGGAGTTGTTCTAGCATCAGAAGGTGCAACAGCGACGTCAGTCTTGGGTGAAAAGTATTTCACAGCACAACGTGCACGGAAGGACAAGTGCGTATCCGTAAAACACATGATCCGTACACCAGCGAGTCCGCGCTTCGAGAGCAAAGATGGTAATCGAGAGCGACGGTAAACAAACGAACGCCGCGGGCGCTGCCACGTGACGGCATCTGGCCAATGCCGACGCGGCGTCAGCCTCGGAGAGGTCGGAGGAGGGACAAAAGAGAGGAGGCGCGGTTTTCCCCACATATGTCGCTACTTCACGAAGTTTCAGGGACTTTAACTACGAGCTCCGAAGGTAAGCGGCTGACGCAACGGTAGAGAACCGTTTCGGCGTTCCTGTCGATCTTCGCTTATGACTATGTAGAGCGGACTTTGGCGCTTAGTTCTCAGTAGGCCCCAAGCGAAGCTTTGGCACGCGCTTTTGCGGCAGTCAGCTGCGCCGGCCCGTTATTGGTCCATTCACGTGTGTCCCAGAAAGACATACGCGAGTTCTTTTGACAGAAATAAATGTTTTGTGCGTATACCATGGTTTGAAAACCGATTTTGCTTGTTCTTTTATCATACAAAATTTCGGGTGATACGAATATTTTCGCTCCCCCTTTGAGATTCGTACCATCTACTTACAGTACAGCTACTATAGTTTGGAAACCCTACCTGCGTTTTTGTTTGGCCACTCCAAACCATTATAAGACCGCAACGCCGATGATTACGCTTGCGAGGTTCGGGACACCCCCCCCCCACCCCCCCCCTTCTTTTTTTTTTTTGTTTTCGCGATGTTTTTTTTGTATATGCGGCACCTCCCCCCCCCCCCCCCCCCCCTTCCCGTTGCGGAAATCTCCCGGATTCAGAATCCTTGAACTTGGCAGGTATGGGTTGTTGCGCTGCTCTAAAATTATGTGAAGTGTTAGCCAATGCATTCGTGAGGTAGCTCGAAAATTCCGAGAGCCTGTAAGCAGTGCTCTGAATCAATCACCTTATTTTCTGAACTCACACACGCTGCACTGGACTTACAACAGAAGGGATAGATTGCCGCTCTCCCGTAACACTTCGTGCTCTAAACCGTCCCGATTTTAACCCTATCAGACGCCACCTATGAGTAACTGTCGAGACAATGTTATTTCAAGGCACTCAGTAGTCTACTGCAACAAAAATATCGTCATAGTATGTTAATTAATGGAGGAAAGAAGTGTGAACTTAAGGGCTCGTTTGCTTTGTTCAACATATTAATAATGAGAACAGACAATGATGCCAAGGAAAGTATAGGGGACGTTATTAGAAGTAATTGTAATGTAAATGTGAAGAAAGAAAAGCGGACGAAAAGATAACTTGCCACCGGCAGGATCCGAACCTTAATGGGTGTTATATTAACTAATCCTTATTAAATTGTAATTAAATATCTGTTACAGCGCAGCTCTTAGGCGCTCGTTCTTGCTTTGAGTGGCGTAGCCGTCGGTGGCGTAACCGCGCGAACCAGTACGTGCCACAGGGATTGGCCAAGCCCCACTACCGTGTACAGCATGTGCGAGTGTCGAACGAAAACCAAGTTTGTACCACAGGAATTGGGGCAAGCAAAGAATACGTGTGTTGGTCGAAGCTGCACAGCGTTGCCCGTAATGTGGGGAGAGGAGTTTACAGACCAAATAGTCTACGCCACTTCTATCTGAACGATGAGCGACGCAACTGGTGCAAGTGCGTCGTGTGCAGCTGCTGCCGGACTATCTGCCCGAGCAGAGGCTCAACGTTGTCGACGCCAGAATCCAGAGGTGCGCGCTGCCGAAGAAGCAAAGTGCCGTCGCCGTGATGACCCGGGAGTGCGCGCCGCCGGACAGACGCTAATCGCCAGCGCCGAGATGACCCAGAAGTGAGGGGCGCTGAAGCAAAAGCTTCAAACGCAGTTGGCCTTGTCCCAACACGAAGCTGGACTCCTAATTCGCATTATGCAGTATCGTAATCGCACGTGCATTTTTGATCCTGAAGTCAACTATGCTGTGTTTTGGCATAAGTATACAGAATGAAATCTCAGGCAAGAAATTTAGTGCAAGTTCGTTTTTGGTTATGTCCGTAAATGTTGAGAAAAATTATACTTTTGACATGGCTCACCGAAAGCGGCTCGTCAAACGAGTCGTCGAAAGGGGTAGTGCCTTCAGTAAAGTGATTGTATGCAACAGTACACCGCAAAATGATGTGAAATGAAGACAAATTTATTATGCAGCAGGTTCAGTTGATCCATAGCTAATAACCCATAGTTGATACAAATTGGAAAAAAACAATTGGTGCACGCAATTGTGTACATAGCGTGTCAAGTGGTTAAGGCGAAAGGCTTCTTCGGCAGGCCGTTCGGCTCACGCCAGTTGTTTACAAAAAGCGAAACCGCCTATTAAATACATATTTCATGCATTCCCAAGCACTACGACACTCTCTTTAAGGTTCTCGACACCCCCTGAGGAACAACCCTAAAATATTTAATATTCGTGTCAGTACTCCTTGAAGACGACTGGAATCATCTCATTCGAATGCACTGAACCTGCCCCGCCACCCTCCTAAATCTGTCTGCACCTAACGTGGGTTCCCACTGCCTCCAGGATCTCAGGCACCTTACCTGATTTTGCACTGCCTCCGTCATCCGCCCTCCTTTGACCAAGCCACGACGCCAATGGAATGACGTCAGCATGCGACGTTACGTCACGATGACGGCACCACGTGATGATCTTTTGCATCACTGGTATTGACGCATGGCCTCCGAGATAGCGTGCCGGCGCGCTATCTCGGAGGCCATGGTTGACGCTGGCGAGGGGTGACGCCGACGCGGGACGCCGGTCGATGTTCGCGCGTTCGACGAGGCACTTAAGCCTTAATATTTCGTGTGTATTTCTTTTCTTACTCCATGCCTGTCGTTAACAGCGTCATCTTTTAAGGCGAAAGCCTTTAACCCTTTCAGACGCCACCTATGAAGAACAGTCAGTAAATGGGTCAAAACAATACAACGATATTTCAAGGTACTCAATATACTATTGCAGCAAAATAATGTCATATGTTCACTTATGTGTGTTATAGTAACTTATTCTAATTAAGTTGTAATTAAATATCTGTTTATCCTGAAGTCATTCATGCTGTATTTTGGCATAAATAGAATGAAATCTCGGGCTAGAAATATAGTACAAATAAGTTTTTCGTTACGTCAAGTTGGGGCAAAGAAAAAGTATACTTTTATATGGCTCGCAAGACACGGCTCATCGGACGACTCGTCGAATGGGGTAGTACCTTCAGCAATGTGATCATACGCAACAGTACGCTGCGAAATGAAGTTAAACGAGAGAGAGAGAGAGAAAAGACATTTATTTGGTCCGGACGAAAGAGGATGTGGTTGAAGTTAAACGAAGACAAATTACTATGCAGGAGGTTCGATCTATCGGAAGCTCAATGTATCTCGCTCTCTCTTAGCCCCTAGTTGATACAAGGAGCAAAAACAAGTCATGTACACAATTGTGTACATAGCGTCTCAAAGGGTTAATGTCTCATGCTCACGTCCGTCCGTCCGTCCGTCCGTGCCCTGGCACGGTGCCAGGTGGCCACCGGGGCGCGCCAACGGACGCCGGTCGCGTCGGACTCTACAGCGCTCGCGCTTTTAAATGCGAATGCATTTCATAGTCGGGCTATGTCAGGCATCCGGCGTTGTCCGGCGTCGTCCGGCGTTGTCCAGCGTTGTCCAGCGTTGTCCGCGGAGGAGGAGGAGGAGGAGGAGGATAGGTTGAGGAGGTAAGCGCCGGCAGGTGTTGGATGTGAAGTATCTTATGGCGAAGCTTAATCGGGTGGTGGTGGTGTGCGGCGTGACCACCCTTACTGCGCATGCGCAAACCCTTTAAAAAAATAAAAATAAAAAACATCATCTCTCCCTCTCTCTCCTCTAGGCATCCCTCCCCGCGGCAACCACACCCTCACTGCGCATGCGCCTCCCCTCTCCCCTCTTACACTCGCTCCTCTCTCCTCCAGGCATCCCTGCCCGCGGCTTCTACACTCCCACTGCGCATGCGCGTCCCCCCTCTCTCTCCTCTCCTACGCTCCCTCCTCTCTCCTCTACGCATCCCTGCCCACGGCGTTCACACTCCCCACTGCGCATGCGTGTCACCCCCTCTCTCTCCTCTCCTGCGCTCCCCCCCTCTCTCGCCTCGCGACGCCGACGCAGGCAGCGTCTGCTAGCGAGTTTCTTGGTTGAAAAAACCGACTGCTCGCGCTGCACAACCGTTCACTGTCCATCGCGTATATATGGCAATGGATCTTGACCTCCAAGGTGGTGCCGGTGGGAGATTTCTCCTGTGCGTTGTTGAACAATAAAAATTCTCAGCGTGCGCGTTAACTAAAAGCCGAGTGCGAGTCTCTGTGTCCAGTCGGAGTCTTCTGTCTGTCATTGCACATTAGCAGCGATTGGCATGTTCCAGTAGGAAACACCGCTCCATCACTGCGTGCTTTACGCATCCCCAGTTTTCTCTCCTGCGCAACGCTGCGATGAGCGCCAGCGTCAACGCCGCCGCCGGCGTAAGCGTTAGCGCCCGCTGCTTCACATCTACACATGGTTCCCTTTAGCGGACGATGGTGTAATTTTTTATCTCTCCGCTTTCACTCCCTCTCCCATAGCAACAGCTGCGGGCGCGCGCGCTTATCCTCGCCCCTAGCAACCGGAGCAGGTGGTGCGGGCGGAGTAGCGGAGAGTGAGTGGAGAGGAGGAGCGCGCTCTGGTGTGTGAGAGCGCTCGCATCGCGGAAGCTCGGCGGAGCTCCCGCGTGTGTGGAGAGTGTAGCAGAGGGTAGGTGCAGTGCTTCGCCGCTCCTTCTCTCGCCGTTCGCTCTCTCTCCTCCCTGCGCCCCACACTCCCGTCCGCTCGCTCGCACGTATATATAAATGGAGTGAAGCGCGCGCGAAATGCATTCGCATTTCCTCACGATTCCCTTCGGGGAGGTGGGGGGCATTTTTTGCTTGCGTAGCGTCGCTGTGCCCAGCGTGTACAATCATGCAAGAAGGGACACGGGGCACAGGCGTTCCCCGAACACACTGTGGAATTGACAAAGTGTCCTTCAATTAAAGACGATAGTCTTTCTTGGGATACTTAAACGCAAAAATTTTGGTCTGTATGTCGGTCCTGTCTGTCTGTAGGTAACCCGATTCAGCTTCTCGGCCAAAGTTTAACTTCTTTCTGAACGTCCAGCCATCTTGAACTGGTGTTCGCGTTCATATTTGTGAATATATTCGATCAAAAAGAAAATACTACGCATTCCTGAGGCACAACATTAATACGTAAGTGTCAGGACGTGTGTTCTTTATTAGAAAATACATAGGTACGCAATTCTAAAGACCCTAGTGTTTTTTAGGCTGTCTCAGGCAAGGCAAAACATAGTAGTACGGCCGGCACAGGACTATCGTCTTTCGACGACATTTGCAGCGAAGCACGCAGATACGGGGCCAATTTTTTCTTTCCTTTTCCTTCCATGACGCCAATCGAGATATCTTTAAAAAGGAACCGCCGAAAAGAAAGAAAAACAATTGAATCAGTTTTGTTTGTTAATGTATTCTTATAGAACTGTGCTTTCGATTATATTGCTCTGGTACGTTTTCTAGTGCACGATAAAAACGAATACTCAGTTTGGATTTTCATCAAAATTAACGCTGAGATCCCATCACCAGTGTGGAGGTGGGACTTTTAAAGTATCATGTATCTCTGCTCGTTTGGTCGCTGGGGCGCCATTACATCAGTTGTAAACAATTGCTGACGTTTTTCTTGTGTATTGTTATAAGTGTGTGCGTGTTAGTGCTTAGTAGCATATGTTAGAGACACCCTCTGGACTTGGACATTTTTGTTAAAAGGTGTCATGTACAATGTGCTTAGTCATTTGTGTATGTTACTGTCCTTATCATGTGCTCGTAGCTTCCCACGATAGAATAATTTTTTATATGTGAAGCATCTTATGGCGAAGCTTAATCCGGTGGCGGTGGTGGTGGTGGTGGTGTGCCGCGTGCCCACCCTTACTGCGCATGCGCAAACCCTTTAAAAAAATAAAAATAAAAAACCTCCTCTCCCCCTCTCTCTCCTCTAGGCATCCCTCCCCGCGGCAACCACACCCTCACTGCGCATGCGTTTCCCCTCCTCTCTTACACTCCCCCCCTCTCTCCTCTAGGCATCCCTGCACGCGGCGTCTACACTCCCCACTGCGCATGCCCGTCCCCCCTCTCTCTCCTCGCCTACGCTCCCCCCCTCTCTCCTCTACGCATCCCTGCCCACGGCGTTCACACTCCCCACTGCGCATGCGTGTCACCCCCCTCTCTCTCCTCTCCTACCTCCCCCCTCTCTCGCCTCGCGACGCCGACGCAGGCAGCGTCTGCTAGCGAGTTTCTTGGTTGAAAAAACCGACTGCTCGCGCTGCACAACCGTTCACTGGCTACCCCGTATATATGGCAATGGATCTTGACCTCCAAGGTGGTGCCGGTGGGAGATTTCTCCTGTGCGTTGTTGAACAATAAAAATTCGCAGCGTGCGCGTTAACTAAAAGCGGAGTGCGGGTCTCTGTGTCCAGTCGGAGTCTTCTGTCTCTCATTGCCCATTAGCAGCGATTGGCATGTTCCAGTAGGAAACACTGCTCCATCACTGCCTGCTTTGCGCCTCCCCAGTTTTCTCTCCTGCGCAACGCTGCGATGAGCGCCAGCGTCAACGCCGCCGCCAGTGTAAACGTTAGCGCCCGCTGCTTCACATCTACACATGGTTCCCTTTAGCGGGAGATGGTGTAAGATGGTGTAATTTTTCTAAACAGCTGTATGCAGTACTCTGAATCAATCACCTTAATTTCTGCTTCATCGTTTACACAGTTTACATCAGAAGGGATAGGTTGCCGCTCTCCCATAGCACCTTGTGCTCTAAACCGTCCCGTTTTTAACGTTATGTGGGCCACCTATGAAGAAGTGTCTGCAAATTCGTCAAATCGATATAACGTTGCTTCAAGGCACTCAATAGTCTTTTGCTACTAAAATAACGTCATAATATGCTAATTTATGGGTGTTCTAGTAACTAATCCTAATGAAAATGTAATCAAATATCTATTGATCCTGAAGTCGGTGATGCTCTTTTTTGGCATAAATACAATGAACTTTCAGGCCAGAAATATACTGCAAGCTCATTTTTGGTTGTGTCCATGTTGAGCAAAGAAATATTATACTTTTGACATATGGCTATCTGAAAGCGGCACGTCGAACGACTCGTCGAAAGTGGTAGTGCCTTCAGCAAAGTGATCGTATGCAGGTGTGCACTGCAAAACGAAGTTAAATGAAGACAAATTTATTATGCAGGAGGCTCAATTGCTCCAAAGCTCTATCTCAATATATCTCGCTGTCATATCCTCTATAGTTGAAGCAAATAGGAGAAAACATTTGGTGCACACAATTGTGTGCATGGTGTCATAAACGTGCGCAGGATTCCCCTTCAGGGGGGGGGGAGAAGGTTCGTCGCAGCGCCCTCCCCCCCCCCCCCCATATTATGTCAATGTATGGGGCTGACTTTGCGCCCCCCCCCCTGTCCCCCCACCTTCCTATTATGTCAATGTATGGGGCTGGCTTAGCGCCCCCTTCTCACCCCCCCCCTGCCCCCCCCCCCCCCTCCGTCGTGCGCACACCTATGCATAGTGTGTCAAGTGGTTAAGGCGAAAGGCTTTTCTGTGGTGGCTATGTTGGCAATCGTGTCCACGAGGCGTCAAGAGGTGGTACTGTGGACTTTGCCGAATTCCGCCATGTTGTGAAATTCAGCCATTGGTCCCGTTTGATTAGCCGGGAGTGCTGATATGGACTAGCTGTCATGGTGGGGAAAAAAAAAAAAGGAGGGAGCGCTCCTGGCGTCCACAAGCCAACCTCCTCCGAAGGCGTAGGCTACCTCTTAATAGTAATAATATCTGGGGTTTAACGTCCGAAAACCACGATATGATTATGAGAGACGCCGTAGTGGAGGGCTCTGGAAATTTCGACCATCTGGTGTTCTTTAACGTGCACTGACATCGCACAGAACACGGGCCTCTACCATTTCGCCTCCATCGAAATGCGACCACCGTGGCCGGGATCGAACCCGCGACCTTCGGGTCAGCAGTCGAGCACCCTATAACCGCTACACCGCCGCGGCGGACAGGCTACCTCTTCGTGTGCGTGGCATAATTCCCATCATGCTTCTGTTTCATATTCATATTTGCTGGACTATTGGGGGAAAAAAAGGGACGAGCGCGTGCCCAGCATCCACAAGCCAACCTTCCGTGCTCTTGTCTAAATTTCCAGCGTGCTCCTGTTTCAATATTTTATGGGTGGGCTTCGATATTGTCACGTGACGCTCGGTCCTAGTTTGTTTTTGTTTTCCTCCATGTCGCCGATTGACTCGAAATGCGGCCATTAAGAAATTTGTCAGGATGGCGGAACTGGACGGTGTCCAGAATATCACCGAAGGTCTCGCCAAAAGTCCACGTGACCTTGTCCGAGCGATGAATTCACGTCGTCACTTTATCATGTCACATTTTTCTAAACACACGGTTGCGAAATTTGTACACATCTCCACCCCTCTATGTCTCCACCGAAGGGTTCGTGACAGGGACAGCCCCACACAGCTCTGCCATGTACTGGAGAACGCAGTAATTTAAACCCATCTGGTTTTTCTTTATTTTGTTCTTTCTTTCTTTTTTTTTTTTTGCGAGACTCTATACGAGGCTTCGCGAGACCCGTCCGGGAAACGCACGTGACCGTCTCCGATCGAGACGGTCACGTGCGTCATTGCATGACGTCACACGATAACGTGATTGAATGGCATTGCCGCTTGTTCAAAGGTGGGCCGGTTGTGGAGGCACTGCAACCTCACGTTAGGTGTAGAAAGCTTCGTGGAGGAGCGTGTCAGTACAGTCGACTGAGAAAAAAGAAAGATTAATAATAATAATAATAATAATAATAATAATAATAATAATAATAATAATAATAATAATAAGACGGCCTGCGTGTAGAGTCTTCTTAGGCGAACGCATGAGGGGACCGCTGATTTTCTTCTTTCACATCTTCTCAAGGTTCGCGATTCACACCAATACGCCACCACAGAAAAAAAAAGAAGAGAAAATAACGAACAGATTTTAATCGAAGATATTTTAGTTTTAACGTTTAATAAATGAAATTATGACTGAGGTTTAAGTTTTAAGGTGTTTTTCTATTCAATGCGCGTAGTATATAAATGAAATAGCCATTTTGCGCTAATGAAAAGAAAATAGGATAGTGGTGAAAGCAAAAAAAAAAAAAACAAGAATGAACGATGTAATTTAGAAATAAATACATAGGATTATGAATATATGAATAGAAAAGAAATTAACACCGTTCATGCTTAGATTTAGGTGCACGTTAAAGAACACCAGATGGTCAAAATTTCCGGAGCCATCCACTGCAGCGTCTCTCATAATCATATGGTGGTTTCGGGACGTTAAATCCCAACAATTATTATTATAATGTGATTATTATTATAACGTACGGCATTATAAGTATCCCGGTATCTCGGCGGAGCGTGAGATACCGGGATACACATTCTCTCACGCTGATCTCAAATGCTCGGTCTCCCATTCCGCGCATACGCCCGAAGAAGCGCTTTTTCCGGGAAGGAGTTAGCTGCTCAACGGGCGGAAGGAAAGTTTTCTGGCGCCGCCGTCGTCGCCAACTTCCTTCCTTGCAGCGGACGTGAAGAGGAAGTCACTTCCGCCGTCCCATTAGACATATACACTTTACGCCGCTGTACGTCCAGGCGATTCGGCCGATTC
>JALIZH010000518.1:0-16154 GCA_030522465.1 Rhipicephalus appendiculatus
CGCAGTTGCTGCTCGAGCGACCCCCACCCCCCCTCGCATCTTTTCATGCTCGTTAAAGACGGGTGGGGTGTTTCCTCTCTGCTTGAGCATTCGACTGCCGGTCTAACAGGCGGGTGGATCTTATCGCATGCGCCTCGAAGCGACGCAGATGGGCCGGCTCGTTTGATCTCCGCTTCAGCCGCGTTCGTCGCCCTCGCTCGCTCGCTATTACACGCGGGTAGAACGTACGATGGGCTGGGGGGATCTTATAAATTTAGACTTTATACGGCACATGACGGCGACGGCAAAAACCCGTCGATGCTCTCCATATAATTGAATAAAAAGCACACGACTAGAGCGACAACTGCATGGCCCGCATCACCGCAGGGCTTACACGCCGTTTCATAGGGCAGAGGACCTATCGATGAAGTCGGTGCTCCGTAAATTTGCCTATCGGCAACATTACGTCAATTCGCGTTACGAAGAGAACTGGAGACGTGCTGGAGAGGACCGCGGGAATTCTATATCGGGATATTTCGTGACTGCATATTACAGCGCCACGATATTCGCCAAATGTGATCCCCGTGGCCTTCTGCATCAAGTGCGAGCTTATTTGGGAGGTGTAAAAACAAAAAAGTCGGAGCCTCGTTACTGGCTCATAACTGTTTCCAGCAACGAGCGCCTGTCCTCTCGGTTGTGCGGCGATAGCAAGAAGAAAGTTGCGAGTAAAGACAAAAGAAACACTGGCGAAACTATCACACACGTACACCCCTTCTCCCCTCGGCTCCTTCGTAAGCCTTGTCATTCTTCACCTTTCCCCAACTAAGAATCTCTCTCTACACAGAGGCTGAGCTAATCGTCAATGACTGTCTGGGCGACCTGCGCGTTGCGCGTTGCGCGAGTCAAGCGGAAGGACGTGGAAACCGGCTGTATCGCAGACGAAAATTAAAGGTTTCCTCGCCCTGTGTTTCATTCAGTGCGCACCAGGGGCTGTGATTCCTGGTTACATCAGCCAGGACAAGACTACACCATTCGTTTTCACCGGGTATATTAACATCGACCTTCGAAAATTTGCAAACCGTTCTTTACTGGCCTTCGAGGAATATGTATGCGGCTTCCGTCTTGTTAGCTGTCATCCTTCGCCTTGATAACCACCCTCGTGAAAAACTGGTGCTGCGATCGACCACGTCAACGGGAGTTCAATGTTGAATGTCGGTCTCTGTGTCTGCACATTGAGCCGTGGGACTCGCGCCACGGCTCAATGATCAGCGAAATCAACAACTGCGTCAAGCACAATAACACAAGCGGGATAAGTTGGGCCAATAGGTAATGGTTGACGGTGTAACAGCGCGAAAAAAACGGCCGAGAACACGAAAGAGGAGAAGAATACACAGACAGGCGCTGTTCAGGATAGCACTTCGAAAAAAAAAAAATGGAGCAGCTATGCACTAGCGGTGCGAAGAATGAGGAAGGGGTGGAGCTGGTGGTTTCTCCCCTCCTTCTCACCCCTACTTCCCTTTCCCACCCCTTGCTATGCTGTACTATACAGGATTGTGCTACAATTTACCCACTCACCTCCTTCTTTTTTTCTCCCCTCCGCACACTCAGTCCCCACCCATTGCTGTACTATAATAAACAGCACTGTGCTATCACCGTCTTACCTCTTCCTTTCCCTCCTGCTCACACTCAGTTCTCCTTTCGATCCTTTTCTATGCTATTTTATACATGGCTATGCTTGTCGTCTCTCTTTTACAGCAAGAGCTGTTATGAGATCACAACGGCCGTCCTTGACTCCGTAGTTGTCCGCCGCCGCCGGTGTTCGTAACCGCTATCGCATGGAATACAAAAAAACTCAATAAGAAAAAATATCCTAGATATAACGGATTCGAACCTGGGCCATCTCCATGGCAACGCGTAGCAACGACGCGTTGCCGGGGCTAATCGAGGAGGCCACGGTCATGATGGATTACTTCCCTTTACCACTCCCAGAGGGCGACCCCAACCCGCCGACCAAGAACACTGTGAGAGTAAAGTGAGAAATATAAAAGGCGCGTTGGTAAATCCTCCAGAGTGTGTGACCGTGGTGCAGTGGATTGCGTGCCCGGCTTCTGCTATTACTAACCGAGAGGTCGTAGTTCGACTTCCGTTGAAAGAACATTTTCTTTGCCATCTGAGAGTGTACATTTTTTTCGACGTCATTTCCGTGACGGAAGCACGTCAATGAAACCTTGGTGGACCCTGCCATGAAACACTTTCGTGTTAAAATACTCGTCGGAGCTACAAGCAGCTGACTGACAGTTACGTCAATGTGATAGCAGCATCGCCGACGAAAAATACAACGGCGGCCCGCCTGAGAAACGAGGCGGGCGCGCGACGCTGGAAATCTCCAGCGGCCAGTGCCGAGTGCTATCGTGTATATTCCGTTTCATACATCAGGTGCAAAGCGACACTTGGCGTAAATATAGTTCAACTTTTCACGGTCCGGAATGTGATTTTCTTTTCAATTCTAGGCTGAGTAATACATGTAGATAATTTGTGCCTTAGATATAAACTCTGTTAACATCCCTTAGCGTCAACGCCACTTAGCGTTTCGGTGTTTGTGGCTTCTAGTTCCTTATGTAGCCACTGGCGACGCCCCAGGCGCACTCGTGCTGGGCCGGCACGAGCATTCACAAGCGCGAAAACTGACGAAAACAGAGTCGCGCGGAGTTATACATTTTTCTGACTGAACTTCTTGCGTAGCTTCAACAGCTTTGTACCTGACAACTACTCGATTGCCAGCCACGGCCTTCTGTTCGGCAAAATATATTTGTTACTGTGGCTTGCCGTTATCACTGCCCTACCGTTTCATCATTACGCCTTGAAGCCGCCGACTAGATCGGCAGACTGCGAGTCCACCTCGTGCCTCTCAACCACACTGTCAGAAAACGTATACATATATTCCCGCAGACTTGGCGATGTCGGAAGCAGAGTTACCAGGTTTGGCTACTTTGCGCCAATTTGACTACTTCTTTGGGCCGTTCTGTCTGTCTCTCTGGTCCCGTGTGCCCGCGCTGTTTCAGATGTAAAGCATCTTATGGCAAAGCTTAATCCGGTGGTGGTGGTGGTGTGCCGGCGTGACCACCCTTACTGCGCATGCGCAAACTTTAAAAAAAAATAAAAGTAAAAAAAAACCTCCTCTCCCCCTCTGTCTCCTCTAGGCATCCCTCCCCGCGGCAACCACACCCTCACTGCGCATGCGCCTCCCTCCTCTCTCCCCTCCTACGTTGCCCCCCTCTCTCCTCTAGGCATCCCTGCCCGCGGCGCCCATACTCCCCCTGCGCATGCGCGTCCCCCCCTCTCTCTCCTCTCCTACTCTCTCGCCTCGCGACGCCGACGCAGGCAGCGTCTGCTAGCGAGTTTCTTGGTTCAAAAAAAAAACCGGCAGATCCCACGCACAGTGGGAATCGATGTAATGCGAAGCAGCCAGAAAGGCGCAAATCATGCTGTACATAATATGCATGTCATTATTTACATGTTAGGAACTGTCATTTGTGTTCGTCATACAGTCACGTCGCGCAATACAAATTTTGGTGTATATCATGCTAGCGAACTGGACGCAAGCGCACCATGAGCGTGGCATGTAAATGGCATTGTAGATGAAATGCATTCCAAGATTTTCATGTTACCACCTGCCACTTATATGTTCGCTGAAACATTTTAGGCTACCTCGAATCGCTGCAAGACGCGAGACCAATCTGCCTCCGTTTCGCATGCGTTCGTATTTTCGTGCTTTGCGCATCGTGCAGACGCCATCCGCGTTACAGCGTTTAAATTGACGGACACTTTCTCAATTCCAAAGTGTGTTCCTCGAACGCCTGTGCCCACTGAGACGGGGTCGGTCAGAATGGAACGTGATGCGCGCGTCTCCCACCTTGCATAATTAGAGACGCTGGTCCCAGCGACGCTACGCAAGCAAAGCGCGAGCGCTGTAGTCCAGCGTGACCGGCGTCCGTTCGCGCCTCTCCGCGCCCACCTCGCACCGTGCCAGGGCACGGCTGGAGGGATGTACGACAGGGGAAGTCAGCATGAGATATTAGTTTTCGTTGGGAGTCGGCAGCAGCTCTGCGGACGCGGGCTGCTAGCCGTTCGCAATGGCACGCTGCGTCCGCAGAGCTACTGCGGACGCCCATCTAAATCTGCCTATTAAAGGCTTTCGCCTTAACATTTTGGTGTATATCAAGCTAGCGAAATGGCCCCGAGAGCGTCATGAGCGTGGCATTCAAGTCATGTTGCATATGACATATCATGATTTCAATATTACCACATGTTGTTTATGCTCGTCATACAGTCACGTCACTCAATACCAAATTTGGTGTATATCAAGCTACCGAAACGGCCCCGAGAGCGTCATGAGCGTGGAAGGCAAGTCATGTTGCTCATGACATGTCATGATTTCCATATTACCAGTTGTCATTTATGCTCGTCATACAATCACGTCGCTCAATACCAAATTTGGTGTATATCAAGCTAGCGAAGCGGCCACGGTAGTACCATGAGCGTGGCATGCAAGTCATGTTGCATATGACTTATCATGAATTCCATACTACCACTTGTCATTTATGCTCGTCATACAGTCACGTGACTCAATACCAAATTTGCTGTATATCAAACTAGCAACACGGCCGTGAGCGTGCCATGAGCGTACCATGCAAGTCATGTTGCACATGACATGTCATGATTTCCAAATGACCACTTGGCATTTATGTTCGTCATGCAGTCACGTCACGCCATACCAAATTTGGCGTATATCAAGCCAGTGAAACGGCCGTGAGCGCGCCATGAGCGTGGCATGTAAATCATGTTGTACATGACATGCAGGTCATGATTTTCGTATTACCACCTATCATTTATGTTGGTCATGCAGAAATGTCTCATCATACCAATCTTTGGATATATCAAGTTAAGAAAACAGCCTCAGGAGCACTATGACCATGGCGCGTCAATCATACTTTTCATGACAAGTTATTCATGATTTTCATGATATGACCAGTCATTCGTATTTGTCATACAGTCATGTTATGCCGCACCAATTTTGGTATAAATCCCATAAACGATACGGCCAGGAGAGCACAAAGTCGTAGGCGGCTAGATAGATAGATAGATAGATAGATAGATACGCTCAAAGTCGCCGAAGTTCGCTAAGAAATGCTTCGTATTTAAAAACCGACTGCTCGCGCTGCACAGCCGTTCACTGGCCACCCCGTACATATGGCAATGGATCTTGACCTCCAAGGTGGTGCCGGTGGGAGATTTCTCCTGTGCGTTGTTAAACAATAAAAATTCGCAGCGTACGCGTTAACTAAAAGCGGAGTGCGGGTCTCTGTGTCCAGTCGGAGTCTTCTGTCTCTCATTGCCCATTAGCAGCGATTGGCATGTTCCAGTAGGAAACACCGCTCCATCACTGCGTGCTTTGCGCTTCCCCAGTTTTCTGTCCTGCGCAACGCTGCGATGAGCACCAGCGTCAACGCCACCGCCATGTAAGCGTTAGCGCCCGCTGCTTCACATCTACACATGGTTCCCTTTAGCGGGAGATGGTGTAATTTTTTTAAGATCTTTAGGCGGGTGGTGGCACAAAAATTGTCTTGGCTACTTGGCTCCTTTTCGGCTACTTTCTTGTCCCCTCGATTTGCGCAAAATTATCGATCTCTGTTGACGTCGCAGCCGCTGGTGTTTGGGTTTATGGTGACAAAACGTGAAAGTCAAAGCGCGCTTCCAGCTCCGAAAATTGAATTTCGCACTTTGAATACGCAGATAATTAACTTTAATGGAAAGGATGCCGCAGTGGCGTCAGCAGGCGTGAGGGTCAATTATCGATCATTACATAAATATAAAAGAACTACACGTGTACGACCTGTCAGTGAATTAGGCCTCGCGCACACGTAGAGAAAAAAATGCCTTTGGATGCCTGGTTGGGCCATAGGGTCTCATTTTGCAGATCACTCATCGCTGAACGTGGCTTTAAACCACAATTGCAAGTTAACAGGAATCGAAAGCGCTCCGTATCCAGGCCGCTCTGCACGCATCGAAATTAGAAATCGGATATCCGGTATTTCAAGTGAGCACTGAAAAACCAGTACACTAGAGTTAAATGCAGTAACCCGGGCGCTGACTAACAACAGTTCTTAGTGCGCCTTTGTGTACTGGTTTTTCAGTGCCTTATTTACAATGTCGCACAGACTCGCCCAAGAAACAATCTTGCTAAGATATCCAACGAACTACTTGTGTGATTTCTTAGGCTTAGTACGGACTGCGACTCTGGAATCGTCATCACGGAATAAATTTTTGCGAAATTGGCTTCAGTTTACGCTTCAATGCAGTAACTGAGATTTTGAACGCACTCATCATGCCGTAGGCTCTTTTTTTTTTTTTGTCGTAACTTCTATTCGTTTCAAGAAATGGCATGCAGGACGCGTGCAGAGAGTAATTTTTACAACAGTGCGAATACGCGTCCTTTTCCGTAACCTTTTCTGTAGTCTTCATGCATGAAGTGTTTGCTAAAGTGAATAATTTATCCTGGAACCTCGGGAATTATTATTTTTAATTGTTCATGCAGCATGTATTTAGATTTCCGCCTAGAGCCTTTTGCATTTAGTCATGTAAATAAAAATGTGGAAGTGGTTCTCACACATGCGTGGCTACATTTTGGCCACTTTTTCCAACTTTCTAGCTATTTTTTGTCTTTTAGACCTCGCAACCCTAGTAGAAAGTAACTGCAACGCGCTTACTATGGTGCATACTACGTCACCTATCGCGCGGGCAAGCATTTTACGTACAAAACCACAGGATACCTGCGTACATGGCCTAACGCTTCCACGACCATAATGACAGTGACACACATATTGTGCCGAGGTGCAGCACGTGTGTTTGTTTACATCGATAGTTTTAAAATATCCGTGGCTTACTTTCCTGTTCCCGCCGCGGTAGCCCCATTGGTGACACAACGGAACACACCTTTTGACCCATCTTTAGCAACACGATTCACAACATGCGATTCACGATTCACACATGCGTTCACGATTCACATGCGTTCACGATTCACATGCGTTCAACATCATTCACGATTCACAACATGCGAGCTGGCTGCCGCGCTAGCGAAACGTCACGCACCGGCAGTCGCAAACAGTGTCGGCTGCTGCGGCGACCTAAACATGGCGGCCTGCAGTAGTTCGCGTGAAAGGGCTCTTGGGGGGCGACCTTTTACGAAAAGGGTCTATTATGTTAAAATTCAGCGATTCAACACATTTTCCCTAGCGACATCTGTAATTACAACTGAAGTTTCATAACGTTGGTTACATTTCGTAATAAAAATGAATAAAAGCTTCGTTTTACGTGAATTCCCACCTGCGCCTGGCGTCCACCCAACCTTTCTCATCTGGTAGCAGCAAAGCATTTTATTTCGCTCGTACTACGGAAAATTTCTGTAGACGCGCCGTCCATTTAGTGGCATGCTTGGCCGAAAATTGTTCACGAGGTGCAGAGTGCTGTAAGGAGCGAGTTCAGCTTGCAGATGACGGAAGACTTCCAGCTGGAAGGAAGAAAAACCAGTGACACATAAAGGCTGGCATTCTTAGAGCGATAAGTTTTTACTTTCTGTGAGGTACATTATGTCTCCTTGTCCTTTGAACTAGAACTTGATATGTTGTTTCCTTGGTAGGTCCATGTGATCATATTGTACTCTCTGGGACATTCCATTTCCTCATCTTTCCTAGCCGTTGCTTTGGAACATGGGAACCTCTGGCATACAGACGTTCGTCTTTTTGGCGAGCCTGAGAGAATCATCTCTAATTTCATAATAAGACTATGCAAATATGTAATTGTAAGCGTCCTCGTCAAAACTAATATCAATAGCCGCCCTGCTTCCAGAACAGCAGTTGTCGGAATGACATTACTAGATATGGAGACAAATGCACCTCGTTTAATTGACAGCTTTTCTACTAAGACCGTTTAAATAAGACATTCTTCACATTGTCTCATGTACCAAATAATGTATGGAAATCACCCTATGATGTTTTCGCGACTTTTAGTCATTGCATCAGCACAGCTAGGCGAGATAAACGTGAAACAATGTGAAGAGCTAAATATAATGTTCTATATGCATCCATAACACAAGCCTGTTTATAAACTGTAAATTGAAACAATGGTAACAAAAGTACTGGGGTGCTTTGCTACGCACGATGGCCCGCGTTTCGCGAAGCTCGGAAAGATTGGCGACACCCCCTTTTGAACGAACTAATAGTACGGAAAGGTGAAAGCCAGCCCTGAGCACGCGCTGCGTTCCATTAGTTACGTTGTAACGCCGCGTCACGTCAGTGGCGATCGACAAAGTTGGGCGGTGTCGGTCAAACCAATTTGTTTGTCGTTCCACTCAATGCGCAAGTGCATCCATGCAAGAAAAGTGTCAAAATTTTTTACTAAAAATATTTTTATGAGGTATGGGCTGTTTAATTTCATCTTCAAACGTTTAAGGCCTGCACCAAATATTCTTTAGAATAATTAGTACCGTGACCTACGATATTAGCTCCGACGGAGCGCCTTTCAACCGCGCGCGGCCGGAGCTAATCGCCAACGCCACGAATACAATCATCATGGTCGGCCTTTGCCTTCTAGCGCGTTTCCCGGCCGGCGCGCGTCCTCTTCGTCGTCTTCGTCATCGTCTGCTCGGTCCCCGAGCACGTGCGCCCGGTTTATTAGCTAATTAGCAAGCGGTAGACCCAGCTAGTTAAGTCAAAACACGCCATGACCAAGCTGATTAAGCCGTCATGGTAAGACCGACGTAATTAAGCCACGTCTTTCAAAGACCACGCTAATTTACCCGTGTAAAGCTAAGACCATGCTAATTAAGACGACGCTAATTACAGACAAGTTAACTAAAACACTAATGAACACATTGATAATTATGACCACGCCAGTTGGATCATGCTGATTATGATTATGCTAATTAGTTTCATACTTCTTTCTAAAGAGTAATACACTAATTTCGTTTGATATTAATTCATTCCGTGCGTAGTAGTGTTTTTATCTTATTAGGCTATTTAACTTTGTGCTTAATTTGATTTAGGCTACGTAAATAAATTTGAAGAAATCATCAGAATATGCTTTGACCATTTCCTTGTCTTTTACATTTCACCTACTTGCATCAGCGAGTCTTAGTTTGTCCGTGGTTTTTTTCTTGGCCATCTTCGAGGGAAACTTTCTATGGGTCGTGCGCTTTCTTCACAAATCCCGGCATCGTTCTTCTTGCTTCTTTCCGACGTACTGTGCCGGCTATTGGCTACAAACGCTGTATTTATTAGACGTCAATACGCTGTCTGACACGCCGAATATCCGCCGCTACCAATAAACTCGCAAAAGAGGCAAAATTGCAAATGGCGGATAACTCAGCGAGAAAAGCATCGCATTAAATATGAGTGGTCACGAGACTTGGGCGGCGACCTCGTCGGAGAAAGTTGTTCTGCCCACCAGTCGAGCAATGCAGCTGTCAAGTCGGCGCAAGCTCAGCTTCTGAAAACTTTTTTTTTGTGTGTGTGGGGCGTGAATTCCCACTTATATTGCACAAACACCGTGCAAGTTTAAACTGGCGCCAGAGAATAGCATCCCTTACTACTAATGAGGCTGAACACTAGTCCAAGGTGCTACCAACGTAGGAAGGCTCACTGTGATCCGTCAAGACACACCCTGATCCATCGTGCAGTTCTGGCAGCCACCATCCTAACGATGCTTTGAATTGAAACTTGGCTGTTAGTTTGCAGCGGCAGCGGAGCCTCCTTCGTATCCAATGAACCGTGAGCTGGATTTCAGAGCAATGCAGACTACTCGCGAATGTTATATTGAACAAAGAGGGAGAAACGCTTGACTTCAATAAGAATCGACAGCAAGCTGGTTTCAGAAGGGGTGCTCTGCGAGATTACAGCCCCGTCACCAATCTAGAAACTTAAAATGGTGTGCAATACAGCAAACTTCTCTTGGAAATGTAATCACTATGAAACGAAAAATGTACAATTAATGCATTTTGCCAATATTAACATATGGGGGCAGAAACATGGAGGATAACGAAGAAACTCGAGAATAACTTAATGACTTTACGCAGCGTGCGATGAAGGGAAAAAATAATAGGCGTGAAATCGAGAGATCGAAAGACAAGAGAATAGGTCAGAGAACAAGCAGAGCTAGCCGATACGCGAACTGACGTTCAAAGAAAAAATTTACTGCTGCCTAATGTGTAGGACAGGTGGTCAGTTTAAGAAGGGATACGGGATTCAAAGGAAACGAAGCGCAGCCGTGTACTGTAGAGTGTTAGGTGGGATGATAAAATTTTTAAATAAATGTAACGTTAAATCTGTTTCATAATTCCGAACATTAAATCTAGTTCAAAAATGGTATATTGGGGTTTGGAGAGCGTCGGCAGAAGCCTTCGTGCTGCAGTGTACTAACCAGAAATGTTCATTACGATAAGACATCAGCTCTTAAAGAAGCATTTTTCATATATCGACCGCTTCTCATTGTTTGACCAGGTAGACTTCGTTCCCCGTTTTTCTCGTGCAAGAAACGAGAAAGAGAGTGAGACATGAAAAGGAAAGGAGGGGAGGGTAACATAAGCTTTCACTAGGTTGGCTACTCTACACGTGGGGTGGGAGAAAGGGGGAATAATAGAAAGGATAGAAGAGAAAAAGTAAGTGTTAGAAAGAGCGTAATGAATAGTCAGTTTGAACACACAACAGGAACTCGCGCTGTTAGTTCACAGGCGCTCGTGAAGTCCGGTCGTCTTGAAGAAGCAGAACAGGGCTTACGAGGTCTCGTACATGTACGAAACCGCAGGCCAAGGCTCCAGCATCTTCATTTCTGATAGGTATCGAATCCAGACAACGGAGGTTGGCTTCCATACCACGTCGTTGGTCTCAAATATCAGATATGTATGGGGATAGCTGGTTATTCAGTAGCCTTCAATCTCATCGGTGTGGAATACTTAAAGAAAGAATTGTTGTAAAAAAATATTGGCAGATCCCAAGTACCATGGGAATCGATGTTATGCGAAGCGTGCGGAGGCAAGGTGACTGTTGTAATTTTTTTATTGCGCGAGACGTTACAAAATGACGCTAAAGATATGTACAAATTGTGTACGCATAGACATATGTTGAACAGTCGCATATGTTTCATATAACCAGTTGTTTACAACTGCGTAACGATGCCATCAGAAACGTGGGTATTACCAACACCAGAAGCGGTAAGCTGATATGTAGCACTTGTGCTTGTGAGGATGGTAGTCTTGGATAGTGCTTCGCGGACCAGTGGATGGCGCTTTAGTATACAAATGACGTTAACCCGACATGACGCCTGCCTCATAGGAGTACAGATGTAATGTTTATAAAATTAGATATCTATTGACGGTTCACCAACATCACGCCAGCATAGAATCTTTTTCCAGAGCTGTCCCGAGACCTAGCGCGGCTCTGTGGTAGAATACCTGATTGCCACTCAGATTGCTTGGGTTCGAATCCTGCTGGGACCCCGATATTCATTATTTGCATTCGTCGGGTCAACGCTGCCGACGTCATTTTTTCTTAACGCTCTCGCATTTAAATTACTAATGCCTGTCCTCGCCGTTCCTGGGTAGATATAAATTGTCAAACACCAGTGGCGCATACCCGCATACCGCGGCCCGTGGTATACGGGTATGTGCCACACGTGTCTGCAGGAAAGGGTTTGACGACGTACGCGACAGGATTTTCACGTTGTTGATATCACGAGCAGCCAGACATATTCGTCAATACCTCTTACCCACCCATGCAAATTTTGGTCCACCCCAAGTTAAGGAGGCGATCACGAGAGCACCCAGACGTAGGCGGCTAGATAGATAGATAGATACGTAGATAGAAACACAAAACTGCTTACAGTACGCGACGAAATGCTTCGCATTTAATATATTGCCACTCACCTGCGATTCGCTTACTTTCTCGTAGTTCTTGAGCACAGCCCAGATGACCGCCTCGGCACAGGGCGGCGTTGTGAGAGAGCCTCGGTAGAAATAGGACAACGACGGCTTCTGCGGGAGAAGGTCTGCTAGTGAAGCGAGCTGAGACAGCCTCTCTCGCCTTTCCGCTCGCTTATTCATCTGACGAAGGGCTTTGACGACACTGCCTAGTACCCTGTTCTCACGTGCTTCGACCTGCAGCAGAGCCGATATTGAGGCTTGGAAAAAATGTGTTGCAGAAAGGGTTTAGTTGTAAACGAACAAATTCTTTCCTGCATGCTGAGAATCGTACCATCATCCAAGTGCCTAGAAGCGCAGCTCTTCAGTTGGTACAGGCTACAACGATGGACATGAGTTCATGACTTCGCAACAATGAAACCTGGCAGCTTGAAATGACAAGTGACGTCCTTAAAAGATCAGATTGCCGTATCAAAATCGGCTGATCGCCGACAAGCCCACGATAGAGATAATCAATTATTGGAAAGCGGCGCGTCAAAAAAAATATATATAATTGTTACCGTCGCTCCTTCTAAGGCTGCATTTCTTTGCGCGCGCGTGCACCGACTTTTCTTGCGGTCACCTACAACACCAACTACAACTGTGACGCACTACAAGGTTTGCTTGAAAATGCTTTGAGTAACGTACACCCGCCAGCAAAATAAGTCGGGACGTGCGAGCGGCGACCACAATCAGAATAACTGCATCGCCGCGCCGTCTAACGTTTGACGAGACATCGCAGTGCGCGTGCGCGTCCTTTCATGCACATAGCCATGTCTTTTTACGAGCTTGCAGCAGGCTCGCTGATTACATGTAGCATTTTGCGATAGAGGTCACTTTATTTGTTCGGTCTGTCACGCGCTAAGTTCGGCGGTTGCACGTTGGCAGTGAGCGGTCCACCGCTCGCTTCGCATTTATCGACAGATCAGGCGTAGCAGCCGGACCTTGTCTTCTAATCGTATGCTAGTAAAGTGAAGCATATTTTCGGCTCGACGTCTGTTCGTCTTTGGTGCCCTCGTTCGCATTTCAGTACGCTTAAAAAAAAAAAACATGCACAGAAGGGAACTAATTCTGCATATGTGGCACCGGTTTGTCACCGGGTCAAGACATGTTATCTTATATATCGTGTAAAATGAGCAGCGTGCGCTTCGCGCCAACCGTGCCCCCGTCGAACTTAGCGCGTGACAGATTGAACAAAGAAAGCGCCCCTACCGCAGAACGCTGCATTTATTCAGCTATTCCGCCGCAAGCGCGTGCAAGCTTCGCGATCGTGAATTAACAATGCGCTGCGAAAATTCTGTGCGTGCTATAGAATATTGCGCGAACTAGAACTGATGAACGAACCGAACGGCACTCCGAGGTACGAACCGAGCCTGCTTGATGAATTTGCCACAATGATATGCCGCTAACGAATAATAATGATAACGATAGTTGGGGTTTCACGTCCCAAAACGACGATATGATTATGAGGAGACGCCGTAGTGGAGGGGTCCGGAAATTTCGACCACCTGGGCTTCTTTAACGTGCACCTAAATCTAAGTACAGAGGCCTCAAGCATTTTCTCTAGTGAATAACGTCATCGTTGCTGCACAGAACCATATTTTTAACGCTACGATGGCAGCTGACATGCTCTGCCATCATTGCTTGCGTGATCAGGAACGTGGAGTTACTTCTTCAAAGGAACGCAAGCACGTCTTTGTGGCGTTTAACATCCCACAGTCGTGCAATCAAACAGTCATGCTCAGACTGTATATGACATAGCTCACTGCTCTCAGATGTTGCATATTCGATCAGCACCTTGAAACATGAATCTTGAAAAAATGGACACCACCGGCGTAGCCAAGAAGAGGGAGGGGGGTGCCTAAGCGTCCCCCCCCCCCCCCCCATACCAATTTTTAGATGCGAAGCATCTTATGCTCGGGGCTCTGTCCGTCCCTCCCGCGTCCCGTGTCCCGCGTCCCGTGTCCCGCGTCCCGCGTCCCGTGTCCCGCGTCCCCCGTCCCGCGTCCGGCCACTTTCATGAAGTAGGGAAGCACCCATTATGCGAACCAGAACACTGTAGTGATATGAAGGCTGTCAACCACTACTACAGTCATCAGAGTCATGGCCGAGAGCACAGAGAGGCTGCTTAGCAATGGCTAGGCAGGTGGTGTCTGTCGCCCAGGTTGACCCCATTCCTAGATCTTGCTTGCATGTGTTTGGGCGGGGGCTTAGCCCGTCCCTCCAACCCGCGTCCCACAACACCACACCGCGTGTGCGTCCCCTCCTCCTCTCTCTCTCCTCTCTTCGCTCACCACCTTTATCTACTCTAGGAATCCTCTACACTACGGAGCGGCCCCCCCTTCCCCCACAGCGCATGCGCGTCCCCCTCCCCCTATCCTGTACTACGCTCACCCCTTTCTTTACTCTAGGAATCATCTACTCTACGGAGAGGCGCCCGCGTCAACATTGCCACAGCGCATGCGCGTCCTCTCCCCCCTCTCTCCTCTAGGAATCCTCTACTCTACGGAGCGGCTCCCGCTTCCCACACCCCCACAGCGCATGCACGTCTCCACCCCCCTCTCTCTCCTCTCCTACGGTCACCTCGTTCTCTCCTCTAGGAATCCTCTACGGAGCGGCGCGCACGACAGGTGGTGCGAGAGCTGCATACTCCGCTGGGGGGCGCCACGGTAGTTCCGCTGTACGAAAATGACGGAGCGCGCGCGCCTCATTCTCCTGTGCAGCGCGGCGATGAGCGCCCGGACCGCTGCCGTGAAACGAGAGCGGCGACGTTCCTCCCGCTCAAGCTATTTATCTCCCCGCTGCTTCGCATCCACACATGGTTCCCTTTGCGGGAGATGGGGAAGTTTTTGGGGCGAAGCTCCTTAAGGTCGAGGCTTGTCCATCACTTCTCGGTGTCACTCGGCGTAACACAGAGTGCGGTGTAGCCACGCTAGTGCGATGACGATGACGCTGCCATCACGGCACAGACATGTAAGGTAACCATTATACGCCATGACGATGACACTGATGACGATGAACAATAAGCGCGTTCCAGAGCACATTCTCTTTTAGGGGCGATGTTCCTTAAGGTTAAGGCTAAACAATATCGCTAGCAACACTGTTGGTGCTCTACACATGTTGGTTGATACGGTATTACGAAAACGGCAATATGATTGCGATCAAGGCAAGTCTGCACAGTGGTATTAGCATAATCATGAGGTGTATTAGCGACGTATGGCAATATATGGCAATCTGCTAGTTGGTCGCCAAGTATAGCAGCGACAACCATCAATCACAAAAGTGTCAAGCAAAAACCACTAACAGCGTTGCGGTTAATGAGCTATCATGTTAAGCAGCCAAGCGAATCCCCAAAAGTTGTTTCGGAATGAAACAAATAGTATACCGTGAGCAAGAAAGACAGAAATATTGTTTAAAAAATATTTTGTTAAAATTAAACAACGTTGGTCAAAGCTAAGTTTTCAAGTAAACACATTTGTATATAGGCCTTCGCTGCTTCGTTATATAGATGTATAATAGCTAATTTGCAAATGTATCGAAGCATCTTAAGATACAATTGGGAAGTATCGTATCGGATACAATTATTTCGGAAGTATCTTGTATCAGTATCTCAAATACTTCTTGCCCAAGTATCTTGTATCGTATCGCGATACGTCCGCCGCGGTGGAGCAGTGGCTAGGGCGCTCGGCTGCTGACCCGAAGGTCGCGGGTTCGATCCCGGCCGCGGCGGTCGCATTTCGGTGGAGGCGAAATGGTAGAGGCCCGATGCACTGTGCGATGTCAGTGCACGTTAAAGAACACCAGATGGTCCAAATTTCCGGAGCCCTCCACTACGGCATCTCTCATAATCATATCGTGGTTATGGGACGTAAAATCCCAGATATCATTATTATTAGTATCGCGATACAATATCAAAGTATCTTTGCCGAGCCCTGCTGAATAATATAATAAAACGATAATCTAGGGATTTTTCTTGTAATCTAGGGAATTTTCGACGGTCAATCTAGGGATAAAACACCGTCGTAGGTTGGCATCACTGGTTGCGGGCCAGTGCCGACGTGATGATTGCGGGAGCGCGTTCGCCGGGGCGAACGCCCGCTTTGGGCGAGTTTCTCCAGCGGCACTTTGGCTTCGGCTGCGACGTCTGTGACCGCCTGTGGTTCGACCA
>JALIZH010000519.1:0-26126 GCA_030522465.1 Rhipicephalus appendiculatus
TTTCAACACCGGATCTTATTCCGTGCGTTGAGGCACACCGCCTGTGCCCAATTCGTCATCCAAAAGGGTATACTGACTGTGCATGCGGTGCCGATAGGCCACATCGAGGGTGTACACGCTCCTACTTTTAGTTTAACTTCGATTTGATGGTAAAACAACATAAGCGAAGTCATTCTGGGGTCGAAATGCATCGTGAACCCGAGCCCAGCGGTAGTGTGCATTCCGTACAACAACGTGCATCAGTCGACGAGACGAAGAAATCGTTGATTAGCACGTTCATGAATTTATTAAGCACTTTGAGAAACACTTCTTTCGCCCGCGCAGTTGCATACATGCACGCCAGCACTGAAGGCACTATAGCTTCGGATAAAATAAATGGAAGATATGCCCGAGAAAGTGAAATAGGAGTTTTCTGTCCTTGAACTCCATTTTACAAAATGGCGTCAGATCGTGAATTTACCTCCTTTCTTCCACCTTTTATCCCCCATAATTTCTCAAGGAAGTAAAATTGAGGACGCAGAACTTTATTACACCGATCTTAATACTCCCTAAGGGAGTACGGTCCCAAGTGAAGGTAGTATTAAGCCCTTAAAACGCCCAATTCGGCTAGTTTGCGTTTACAGTGTATGCCCATAGACTGTCAGGCGTTATACGCCTTATATTGTATATATGCACAAAGTGCTTCTGATTATTTTTCTTCTGTTATTGTTTTTATTTTTGTTACCTTTGTGTGTATCTTGTATATTACTACCATGATGTTGTGATAGCCGGCTCTTACGTAGCCTACCTTCCCATATTTTTTTTTCATGTATAAATAAAATGACTAGTGCGAAGCTGCCTTAATTTTTTCCTTCATAGTACTTACACGAAAGAGAAATGGCATTTCTATTGAAACTTCAGTTCACACAGAGAGATTATGTATGTTCTACTTGTATAGCGAAACAATCAATATCATCAGAAACTCAGGGAAATGCGATATTTGTCCGAAATGGAAAACAGCGTGGACCAAACAGGACTATAGTCCTGTTTGGTCTTTCTCGTCTACGTCGTTCGCGCTGTTTTCCGCCACGAATTTGTACCAACAAGCTTAAGTTGGCACGCTTTTTAAATGCGAATGCATTTCTTAGTCAGGGCTATGTCAGGCGGCGTTGTCCCGCGTTGTCCGGCGTTGTCCGCGGAGGAGGCGGTGTAGGATAGGTTGTGGAGGTGTCCGCGCGCCGGCAGGTGTTATCTCTCCGCTCTCACTCCCTCTTTCATAGGCAACAGCTGCGGGCGCGCGCGCTTATCCTCGCCCCTAGCAAACGGAGCATGTGGTGCGAGAGAGTGTAGGAGAGGGTAGGTGCAGTGCTTCGCCGCTCCTTCTCTCGCCGTTCGCTCTCTCTCCTCCCTGCGCCCCGCTCTCCCGTCCGCTCGCGCCTCACTCTCGACCGTTCGCTGGCTGGGCGCCTCTCAAGGCGATGAAGTCGGTGTCGGCGCATTCGCATTTCCTCACGATTCCCTTCGGGGAGGTGGGGGGCATTTTATTGTTCGATGGCTTCACAATTTCTTCTGTAGCCGCAGGCATCTTCAGATGGCTCAAGCCATCATTTGGGACAGTAGTTAAGGAAGTGAAATTAGTTAACTTTTCAATAATTGGAGTTAGGCGGTTATGTCAGATGGAATAATTCAAGTCCTTCACGCGAAGAGTTCATTGCAGCTTTCAGATTTCGAAAAAGCGGGCTCTAGTAATAACTGGGAAATAATGAATTTCAACCAAATTCGAAGGCGAAACCTAAAAAAAAGAAAATCAGGAACGCGGAAGAGCGCAAATGCCATATTCCTTTGAGACGTTCAGAATGAGTGAGCGACTTTTTCTTTAGTGTAACGCATCTCAATATCGTTAAAGACATCATTTGGCAGAGTAATTAAGAAATCTAAATTAATTAAGCTTTTAAATACTGCCCCAAACGATGTCTGTAACCATCTTTAGATACCTGCCGCTAAAGCAAAAGCAATTCTGAAGGCAGCGAGCAAATATCGCATTTTCCTGATCTTTGAGGATTTTCGAGACATTTCTTGAAACCCGTGGTACATATGTGGGCTAACTACGCACGCTTGCAGAATTTGAATATATCTGAGCAGTATGTATGCGTCGTACCGGCGCTGCAACAGAAATGTAGTAGGAGAACAATGTCTATGAAGGCTTCGTTGAAATATTTCGCGGTGCTAAAATATAAGCTATTATATTTTATAATATACGAGATGCAAAACCGACATGGAGGATTATACACGTCAGAAAGCTTCCGGATTCGCGAAAATTTGGTGTAGAACACGCGCATCAGTGATCGCAGCATTCCCCTTCTGTGGGGTCGGTTGCTTGCGCGCTTGAACTTTTTCTTCTTGGCTGATACCCACTTCAGAGTATGGGCCATAAAACCGGCGGTTAATGTAAGGATAGATTTTCGAATTTGAGACTAAGGATAAGCAATAAATTCGTCGGATAGTGTATAAACAAAAATTTAAAAAAAAACTAGTTTATATAGAAGGGAGGTAAGCTATAATTCTATTGTGTCGAATATGGTCAACTAGCGAGAAGAATTTCAAGGAAACGTGATTTGATCGGAATAAACCAGTAAGCGATTGCTGTGTCACTGAGAAATTCGCATATGGCTAAGCAGACGTTCCTGTTACTTTAGCCCATTGAAGACGCCCCAAAGGAAAGGATATTCTCAGCGTTCAAAATAATTCTTAATTTATGAATAAAATTTCGAAATGCTTTTTCCTATGTCTAGTGAAACAGCGGTAAGAGATTAATAATGGCCGATGTTTTCAGTCTCTTGACAGCGGTTAAAGCGACACTAAAGGGCAAAACGATTTTTCGCGTATTTAGTTAAGTACAATTTCACAATCCCGAGAACACCACTCTTACCGCGACACGACGCTTGGTAAGCGAGAAAACACGCGAAAAGAAAATGCGGGTGGAGACGCCACCTTGAGATTCCCGCACCAAACACCGTGACGTCATAGAATCTGAAGGCGTCTACTGAGTCCTACGTAGCTTCTAATCGACAAAAATGAGGTGCATTGTCATCTGTGGGTGCCATAGACCTAGCATATGAAGTTTCAGAAAATTTCATCGAGCCAATGTCGCGAAAATACGAAAAATACATTTGGAATTTTTGACGTCACGCGCGCTGATAACGGCGCCAAATTTAAAAATGAAACTTCTCCCTTGATTTTCTCCGCTAATAACGAACTTATGATAGTGAAACGTGTGGCATTATAGTTCTCAGAGTGCAGTTTGTCAATCTAAAACAAGTGATTGTTTCACTTTAGTGTCCCTTTAAGACGCTGATGAAGGCTGGAAAGAAGTTGAAAGACGACATGCCGATCGCCCAACAACGAAGCTCTAGGGACGGTAGCAGCCAGCAGTAACACTCAGCTCTTACGCTTCATACATACCGGTGTCACACGACCATGTTTTTCTCACGATCAGGCCCGGTACAGCTTAGGCTCGATCAGGATCAGGTCTCGCGGTCACTTGAAATCGTGATTAGATGCAATAGGGATCAAGACGATCCCGATTTGACTGACGTGGGCTCCAAACCTTACCCTGAGCTCGATGCTCTGCTACGGAAATGCTCCGTTCAGCTGGCCCTGAGAAGAAGCAAGGGCGAAACTTGGCGCAACTAGACAGCCACTACGCTTCGAGCAGACACAAGTAAACTAACGGTTCGTGTTGGATACCGGCACCTTGAACGAGACGCAGTTGCTGTCATTCCAGGTTGCCACCGCAAATGCGCAAGGTAACGGTTCTCTTCGTTATTTAATTACTGAACAAAAAAAGCTAAAACTGCAAAAAAATATCCCTCTGAAGCATGTGTTCGCTGAGAAGCGTCGCTCTTTTAATAAACTGAAGGGCTCTATGAAGGCGCACGGCTCCTCTCTCCCCCTTTCAGTGATGGTTGATGGTTTTCCAGACATAAGTTCTTTTAAGGCGAAAGCCTTTAATGTCTCATGCTCACGTCCGTCCGGCGTCCGTCCGTCCACACACCCACTGCGCATGCGCCAACCCAATAAATAAAAATAAAAAAAACCTCCTCTCCACCTCTCTCTCCTCTAGGCATCCCTTCCCGCGGAGGCCACACCCTCACTGCGCATGCGCGTCCCCTCCCTCTCTCCCCTCCTACCCTCCCCCCTTTCTCCCCTCCTACGCTCCTTTCTCCCCTCCCTACGCTCCCCCTCTCTCCTCTAGGCATCCCTGCCCGCGGCGTCCACACCCCCCACTGCGCATGCGCGTCTTCCCCTCTACTACGCTGCCCCTCTCTCGGCTCGCGACGCCGACGCAGGCAGCATCTGCTAGCGAGTTTCTTGGTTGAAAAAACCGACTGCTCGCGCTGCACAACCGTTCACTGGCCACCCCGTATATATGGCAATGGATCTTGACCTGCAAGGTGGTGCCGGTGGGAGATTTCTCCTGTGCGTTGTCGAACGATAAAAAATTCGCAGCGTGCGCGTTAACTAAAAGCGGACTGCGGGTCTCTGTGTCCAGTCCGAGTCTTCTGCCTCTCATTGCCCATTAGCAGCGATTGGGATGTTCCAGTAGGAAACACCGGTCGATCACTGCGTGCTTTGCGCCCCCGAGGTTTCTCTCCTGTGCAACGCTGCGATGCGCGCCAGCGTCAACGCCGCCGCCAGTGTAAGCGTTAGCGCCCGCTGCTTCGCATCTACACATGGTTTCCGTTAGCGGGAGATGGTGTAATCATTATGGCGAAAGCCTTTAATGTCTCATGCTCACGTCCCTCCGGTGTCCGTCCGGCGTCCGTCCGACCTCCGTCCGGCGTCCGTCTGTCCGTCCGTCCGTCCGTCTGTCTGTCTGTCTGTCTGTCTGTCTGTCTGTCTGTCTGTCTGGTCGTCCGTCCGTCCATCCATCCGTCTCTCCGTCCGTCCGTCCGTCCGTCCATCCGAGCTCTGGCACGGAGCCAGGTGGCCGCCGGGATGCGCAGACGGACGCCGGTCGCGTCGGACTCTATAGCGCTCGCGCTTTGCTTGCGTAGCGTCGCTGTGCCCAGAGTTTGCAATCATTCTGACCGACGCCGTCTCAATGGACCCAGGCGTTCACGGAATACACTTTCGAATTTACAAAGGGTCCGTAAATTTAAGAGCTGGAACGCGGATGGTGTTTGCACGATGCGCAAAGCGCGAGAAAATACTAACGCATGCGAACGGAGGAAGATGAGTCTCGCGTCTCACTGCGATTCGCGGTAAAAAATTAAAGAAGACACGTTCCCATTCGGTTTTTACAGCGAAGCTTTCGGTCTACCTTTGTGCCATCGCCGTCGTCGTAGTAGTAGTAGTTGCAGTAGCAGTAGTAGTAGTGAGAGAAAGAAAATAGGAAGGCAGGGAAGTTAACCAGAAGGTATTATCCGGTATGCTACCTTATGGGGTTGGGGATTAGGGGGGTTGAAAGAGAGATAAATGGTTCAAAAATAAATAATCAGACAAAGAAATGAAGGACACTTTGTAAATTCCAAAGTGTGCTGGGCGAAAGCCTGCGACCGTCCGACTGACTATGCCACGTCTTTTTTTTTTGTTGTTGTTTTAAATGCGAAACATTTCTGAGCGAACTTCGGCGACATTGAGCATATCTATCTGTCTATCTAGCCGCCTACGACTTTGTGCTCTCCTGGCCGTATCGTTAGTGGGATTTATACCAAAATAGGTATGGCATAACATGACTGTGTGACGAACATGAATGACTGGTCATATATTGAAAATCATGACTAACTTGTCATGAAAATTATGATCTACACGCCATGGCCATAGTGTTCCTGAGGCCGTTTTCTTAACTTGATATATCAAAAAATTGGTACGATGAGACATTTCTGCATGACCAACATGAATGACAGGTGTTAATATGAAAATCATACCTGCATGTCATGTACAACATCATTTACATGCCACGCTCATGGCGCGCTGACGGCCATTTTGCTAGCTTTATATACACCAAATTTGGTATTGAGTGACGTGATTGTATGACGAGCGTAAATGACACATGGTAATATGCAAATGATGACATGTCATGTGCAACATCACTTGCATGCCATGCTCATGACATTCTCGTGGCCGTTTCGCTAGCTTGATATACACCAAATTTGGTATTGAGCTACGTGGTTGTATGACGAGCATAAACAACAAGGGGTAATATGGAAATCATGTCATGTGCAACATCACTTGCATGCCACGCTCAGGACTCTCTCGTGGCCGTTTCGCTGGCTTGATATACACCAAATTGTTAAGGCGAAAGCCTTTAATGTCTCATGCTCACATCTGTTCCTCCGTCCGTCCCTCAGGCCTTGCCCTGGCACGGTGCTAGGTGAGTGCCAGGGCGTGCAAACGGTCGCCGGTCGCGTTGGACTCTACAGCGCTCACGCTTCGCTTGCGTAGCATCTCTGTGCCCAGCGTGTTTAATCATGCAAGGAGGGAGACGCCCGCATCGCGTTCCATTCTGACCGACACCGTCTCAGTGGGCACAGGCGTTCGAGGGACACACTTTGAAATTTACAAGTCAATTTAAACACTGGAACGCGGATGGCGTCTGCACGATGCGCAAAGCGCGAGAATACGAACGCATGTGAAACGGAGGCAGATTGGTCTCGCGTCTCGCTGCGATTCGAGCTAAAAAATTAAGGAAAGAAAACACGCACACACTCCGTTTGTGTGCAATCCCTCTGAGATTGTAAAAAAAAGCTAGCTTGATATACACCAAAATTGATATTGCGGGATGTGATTGTATAGCGAACTTAAGTGGCAGATGGTAACATGAAAATCTTTGTACGCATGTCATGTACAATGCAATTTACATGCCACGCTCATGGTGCGCTTGCGTCCAGTTCGCTAGCTTGATATACACCAAAATTGGTATTGCGTGATGTGACTGTATGACGAACATAAATGACAGGTCCTACCATGCAAATCATGACATGCATATTATGTACGGCGTCATTTGCTCCTTGCTCGCTGCTTCGCATTACATCGATTCCCACTGTGCGTGGGATCTGCCGGTTTTTAATTGCGAAGCATTTCTTAGCGAACTTCGGCGACTTTGAGCGTATCTATCTATCTATCTATCTATCTATCTATCTATCTATCTATCTATCTATCTATCTATCTATCTATCTATCTATCTATCTATCTATCTATCTATCTATCTATCTATCTATCTATCTATCTATCTATCTATCTATCTATCCACCTACGACTTTGTGCTCTCCTGGCCGTATCGTTAATGGGATTTATACCAAATTTGGTATGGCATAACGTGACTGTATGACGAACATAAATGGCTGGTCATATCATGAATATCATGACTAGCTTGTCACGAAAAGCATGATTTGCATGCCACGCTCATGGCGTGCTCGCGGCCGTTTCGTTAGCTTGAGACACAGCAAATTTGTTATTGAGTGGCATGACTGTATGACGAACATAAATGACAAGTGGTAATATGGAAATCATGACATGTCATGAGCGACATGACTTGCATTACACGCTCATGGCGCGCTCGCGGCCGTTTCGTTAGCTTGATATACACGAAATTTGGCATTGAGTGATATGACTGTATAACGAACATAAGTGGCAGGTGGTAACATGAAAATCTTGGCATGCATGTTATCTACAATGCCATATACATGCCACGCTCATGGTGCGCTTGCGTCCAGTTCGCTAGCTTGACATACACCAAAATTGGTATATCGCGACGTGACTGTATGACGAACACAAATGACAGGTCGTAAGATGTTAAACATGACATGCAAATTATGTAAAGCACGATTTGCTCCTTCCTGGATTCTTCGCATTACATCGATTACCACAGTGCGTGGGATCTGCCGGCTTTTTCTATTTCTTTTATTTCGTTACTTCTTTATTTTTCTTATTTATTTCCCTTATTTTTATTCCTTTTATATTTCTAGCTTTTTATTTATCTTATTTTTTTTATTTTTTATTCTTATTTTTTTCATAGTTTGTGTTTTTCTTTTGTGCATGCCCCTGTGCCATCACGTGATTCCTGAGAGAGTGTGAGGCGGCGAGGCCACAGTTGGCACCGTTCCAGGGATAGGACAGACGGACGGACGGACGGACGGACGCGAGTACGAGACATTAAAGGCTTAAAACCAATCATAACCACAAACACACACAGGAGAGCGTTCCGCTCAGAGTCGTTCTGAGAGGCCAGCAGATCGCAGGGAGCCTAAGAGCGCTTGTAAGGCCTTCTTCTGCGACGTTAAGTCTTGACGATGGCGTATAAGTCTTTCTTCTGATAGAGGCTGGTCGACTAACTTGTTGAAAGACTCACAAAGAGATTGTCTCTGTGTGGCAACGGCAGGCGTCACGCAGTTCACGTGACCCCAGGGGCCAACATTATTCAACCCACTGCTCAGTTTGCTGTAGAAGTATACAACCTCGGAGACCGTTTCATTACCGCGATGTCGCCTACTATTCGTAGTAGGAGCAGAATTAGCACTACTATTCGTAGTGCTAATTCTGCTCCTGCTATTTCTAGACTCATTGGAATACGCGAGCGCACACGAACGCCGACGTGCGAGTGCCACTACGGGTCACCTAATTCAGGGATTATGTCGCGCCTAAAACTGTTATGAGATCACAACAAGGTCCGTTTTTGGCGCCGCAGTCGTCCGCCGCCGCCGGTGTCCGTAACCGCTATCGCGCGAAATAAAAAAAAACATGGCTGATCCCTCTGTCAAAGGAATCGGTATAACACGAAAGTGCAACGTGTCTTCACACAGGTAGTTGAGCGTTTATTGTGCATTGTTTCACCACAAGGGTGAATGAATGAATGCTACAGCAACAAATTGTAATACCACGCGAAGAACGGCAAGCAGCTTGAAACTTGCTGCGTGCACCTCAAGCTGAAAGGACGCACGAAACGAGCATACACAGGACGAGCACGGACTAACTGTCACAGCTCGACATCTAAAGCGCGCAGCTCTAACACAAAGAAGGACGCACGAAACGACCGCACAAGTATACATAAGACGAGCGCGAACAACTGTAATAATTGTTACCTCGTGTGTGAGCAGCGCGCTCCTTTCGTAAACGCGGCCGCGGCGCTGAGCGAAGACACTTTCGCGCACTTTTAACCACTGTAACTTCAGAGCAAAGTTGCGGTGGAAGCACAAAACGTAAGCGCCCCAATGCCCCGATCAGGAGATAAGCGCGTGCGTATGAGCGGCCACGCCCCGTGGAGGCGCGCGCTCACCGCAGCGAGAGGCACGGTGACCTTTAGAGCGCGCACTTCGTGCCACCTTCGCGCCATCTCGCTACTGATGACGAAAACGCACTGAAGTCGAGGAGCTCCGAGGACCGCCAACGGTATATGGTGTATATAAATAGCTTGCCGTTAGCAAGCTGAGGTACGTACGTTCACATGGCAGAGTGGTTTCGCGCCGCGCGGTGCGGAGCGAGAGGTCACAGGTTCGACGCCCGGTGACGGATCGTTTTCTTCTAGTTTTTTCTTTGATCTCAATATCTTAGATTATATTTTACAACGTCATATCCGTGACGGAAGTCCTCTCCGTGGAAACCCAGTATTCTACCACAGAGCCATGCTGGTGCGCGAAACTCCTTTGCAAAAAGACCCTATACAGGCGTCATGTCGGGAAGGAACCATGTTAGCATGTGTAATACAGCCTGGTAGAAGAGTAAAGTCAGAACCAGGCGTCCCACAATGTGAATTGCGTAACGAGTGGGTCGTTGAATGCTTCCAACCCATTACAAATGGCTCAGCCATAATTCGTCATCTTCATCAGTCACAGCATCATCAAAGCGCCCATAATGCCTTCCAAATGCGTAGCGGGTACGTCGCTGCTCCGCAGAATGACGAATAATGGCGTAGTGGCTGCTTCCCAACTTGACAAAAATTATGATTTAGGGCGTACCTTGTAAGCGTACTTGTATTTGTAGCCCGAAGAGAGTTTACAACGGGTTCTTGAAATGCCGCTGTAGCAGCTTTCGCTGTGACTGTGCTGCGCTTTCAGCGAAGGCCTGACGCTTTATTTTTTTTTTTACTTTATCAGATAAAATAAATGCGCGTAATTATTCCGTATAAACACCCGTAATGTTGCTTATACGGGGTGTTCAAAATTAAGGAGAGAAAGGTTTCTTGTGGCTGAAAAGCAAAAGCTTTCTGGCCTGCAACTCAGCGTTAGCAAAGAGGAGGGGGTGGTAAAGAAGGAGAGAAGATGTTAATGTTGAGAAGGAGAAAGGTGGTGGTGAAGCAGAACTTTGAATATCTGAAAATTATTTACGGTCTCTTGTGGACTGCTGTCTCGCACAAAAACTTGTTCAGCGCTTTCAGAATATCGCGCTGATGACAAGGTCGTGGTCCGAACATAACTTATTCTGAAACTTGTTGCTTCGAAGATTTCAAGAAGACGGTGGCCATCGAATTTCTCTGCGTGATATTACCGCGGGCAGACGCACAAGAGGTGTTCAGTAGTCTCAGGAGTGCCATATACTTCGCAATTCGAACTGTCTGCACGGCCGATAAGGTATGGGTAACGTGGGAAGGCAAAGTCAGGGAGGCAGGAAAACGTATGCGTTGTGTTTTGACTGAGCTTGCTCTTGGTAATCTGCTCTGTACTTCCCTATGGGAGAGATCTATACGGCAGTCCCGATTAACCGCCTTTCGAGACGAAAGCCTCATATGCCTCATCAAACTTGAAAATGGAACGTCGGCGTCCCACGGCGTCAGCGTCAACGCGATTGATGCGATCAACCATTATGACGCGACGACGTAACAGGATGACATCATCATGACGCCACAGATCGCCAAAAATTGTGACGTCGCTAGGATGTCACATCATGTGATGACTAGAGACCGGATTATAGGCAAATGCCTATTTTGTTCCTTGCGTTCCTATCGTGCCACATTGATATATGAGCACGAATTAGGGGTTAAGAAGGGCTTTTATAGTGTTTTAATAGTGCCTATAAATGCCTATTTTCCAAATGGGTGCCTATATGAACACTATTTAACCCCGAATTTCACTTCCGAGTGCAGTTTGAGACCGTTATTCATGTTACCAGGCAACATTGACCTTTAGGAATACTAGGGGGTTCAAACTAGCCTTCTAGTTCAACCATTTTCCGGAAAACAACAGCTAGCAGCCGTAAAATGGGACGCGCCGGCCATCTTACGCCAACGCGCTGAGGTGTCGCGAGCGGCTAAAGGAGAAGAGGTTCAGGAGAGGAAAAGACGCTGTTTTTTGCAACCCTAAATGGGAGCAAGTCAACGTCTACTATGGAATGGAGAGAGGGAAATAAACATGGAAAGAGGAGATGAGAAGAAGGGAGAGTGGCGTCCATGGTCGAGGACGCGGCGGTTGGCTTTTAGAGCCGTTTGTCCATTCCAGTGTCCTCAAGGAAGTGAACCTCGTTGAAGACATGGGTGTGGCAGTGGGCAGTAATTAGGAGGTCCCTCTGTGCAGCCGCGGGAAGGTGACAGACGAATGCGAAACCATGGAGTGCTGTCAGGGGAAAGGAGACTGTAGATGAAAAGTACGAAAAATGTGATCTGCACGCGGGTTGGGTTTTGTTTGTTGATGCGTGCCCAATGAAGAGCGTTGGACCACTAAAAATTTTCAAGTTGGTTCATTACGAGCCGCGAAACCATTATGCGAGGAGGCGTCATGCGCACGCAAGGTCACGTGCGCATGACGTGCCTGAGCTAGGTCGTGCACGCGAGCGGTGTTGTGTTGTTTCGGCGTTCTCTGTAGTGTACTGCCTATTTCTTTGGGATGGACCTTTCAGTGCGCGCACGTTTGGAGAGGCTGGCACTGATCACGTATCCTTACCGCGACACACCGCGTCGCACAGCTGGAACTGTTGTTAGTGACAATGCACCAAAATCGCGCCAAGTGTTGTTAGGGCTGCTGCCGACGCGACGCGGGAACGGCGAAAACACGAACGCATACGAAATGGAGGCAGATTAGTCTCACATCTCGCTGCGATTCGAAGTAAGAAATAAAAAATAAAAATGCAAACACATTCCGCTTGTGTGTTATTATTTCTCTCAACTTTCATTCATCTATTTAAGCAACACATTACAGAAATTACACATGTCACTTCGAATAATTCTCGCAGTGTCACCTGCTACTGCGAGTGATGTCAGAGCACCAATGTCTACGTAGAGGAACGACGTTAGAGCTCAGATAACTACGCAGGAGCATTCCTCGTTGTACGTCAACCCCTACATCTTGGATCGCGCGCCTGTGGGAAGGGCAAGCGGTGTTCATTTTGAAATTTCACATTTTTCCGCGGCGCGTAACGTTGCAAATCTTAGCAGACGTGATCGTGAGCGCCCAGCTCATGCAAAACACTTGTCAATTCAAAATGCTCAGATCTAGTGAGGGGCCCTTCGTCGACAGAGTAGCAACTGACCCTACGCCATTAGACCCGGACAATACGAGGCATCCCTCTGTTCTGGTATTTTAACTGTCCAACTATCTGCTTCTGTACATGCCGAAAATAAAGAGATCCACGACTGTGTCGATTCCACGGTGGACACTTTACTCACCATGATAGAGAATAAAAGGAGAGACTGTGTTCTACGAACCATGCGGCAAAAAGGACAATTGCGTGGATATATGTCCAACTGTTGGCGCCTTTGTGTCATCGTGAACCTTAACATTTCTTGCTTTTCTGTCGTAAATACAGGTCGCGTACGTCTTTGTTTGAAATATTTTGAATTTATGTAAAAATTTATTGTGCCTATATTTACGATTTTGGAAGCCTAAAACTGTGTTTTGCCTGCCTATTTTTGGCGCCTAAAACGCGCTTTTTCAGTGCCTAAAAATCCGGCCTCTAGTGATGACATATCGCGTGACATGATCGCTTTGTCAAAGGTGGTCCTATCACGGATGCAGAGCAAATTCAGTTGACATGCAGAAAACTTGTGATGACTCCCTTCCTGGAGGCAGTGAAAACCCACTTTAGTGCGTATATAAAGCTTCCGGATGGTGGTGGATCAATAAATGGATCGAGAATAAAAACGGATAAAACGGAGAAAACGGATAAAAAAAATAAAAAAACGCCAGGCCTGCGCGGAACGCGCAGCACAGTCACGGCGAAAGGTGGGAGAGCACCATTTCTAAAACCCGTTGCACTCTATCTTGGGGCTACTAATACAAGTACGCTTGCAAGGTACCCACTACTCCATTAATTGATTCGGTGGCTGATGACGACGTAGAATTATGGCTGAGCCCTTTGTAATGGGTTGGAAGCATTCAACGACCCCCCTCGTAATGCAATTCATATTGTGTGACGCCTGGTTACCCAAATGACATTCTGTGACGCGTGGTTGTCGTTTCACTCTTCTGCCACGTTATATTGCGCATGTTACCGCGGTTCCTTCCCGACATAATGCTTGTATAGGGTTTTTTGTGCACCGGGTTTTCGAGCACAGGCATGGCTCGACAAAGTCTGTCTTTCGAGAAGAAGCAGCCAATGTGCGTAGTGTTGTTGAGACTTTTGACCCTGTTCCGGAATGGGTTGGACTTCTGGACGCTTGTGTTTGTTTACCGGATTTTTGAAGATTTGTTGGACTGTGTGAAATGTGCGTTTTCTGCATGTGGGCATGTGAGCGTATCTCTGAAACGGTGCACTGTATTGGAGTACATGACAAGACTTGATGACATTATTTCCATGCATTAAAGAAAAAAAGAAGCGAAGGCATGGCTCAGTGGTAGAACACTGGGCTGGCGCGGAGCGGACCCTGGTTCGAACCCCGTTCCATTCTGAACATTTTTTCTTAAAGTTTTTTTTTTTTTTTGTTATTTGGTGCGATAGCGGTTACGGACACCGGCGGCGGCAGCGGCGGCGGCGGCGGCGAACAACTACGGTACCCTTGTTGCGATCTCATAAGAGCTTTCGCTGTAAAAAGAAGCAGAAAACTTTGACTTTTACTTTGGAGTCGACTGAGCCGGATGCTTAAAGGATCGGACATATGGCCAGTACGTGTCATTAGATACTGGTTGAAATAAACGACCGTGATATATAGTGACAGATTTGACTACCCATTTCGCGTTGTGAGTTGGATTTCTATTTTTAAAATCGAGTTTTATTGTGGCAAACACTGGTATGGCGCGCAGCCTAGCGGAATGACTTCGAAGCTGGATTATGGAGTCAAACACTTTGCTGTTCGAAGTCACTTAGTCTGGTGCTGTCACGCGCGTCATAATTAGTCCTGAGAGAATCGAAATTTGGGCAAGTTGGTTGATATGCATGGTATAGCTGTTGTTTAAGCGCACTCCAACGAAGACAAAAGACGAGAAAGGAACACAAGACAAGCGCTTCTCCTCAGAGTTACAGTATGTATATTATTATCCAACTCCGCCCTATCCTATGCTGCTTGCCAGGTAAAAGGAGTTGCGCGGTGCGAAGGTGCACTTTCATCGCGGCAGCCAGTGGAACATGCCATGCCACGGCGCATGCGCGCGCCGTTCACGCATGCGTAGTATACCGCCCAGCTTGAACAGGAACCGTTCGCGCGCGCACTGTTTGCAGCATCTGTTGTCACGTGCGTATACGACTTCATATTCGCCGCAGATAAATAAATATATATATATATATATATATGTATATATATATATATATATACATGCTGATTGCAGATGTTTCGAGGTGTTTTCCACGTTACCATTCAGTGATTAGACACTCTGACCGGTAAGCTTTCCGTTCCACTACAGGAACTAGGTACCAGAAAAAATTCGCTGTCAGTCCCTTTAATGGACCCTGTGAGTTTCATTGCTCACAGGTTTGTTTTTCTGAAAAAAAAAAAAGCAACCTTTCGGGTTTCGTGACGCATGAAATGTTTGTCAATATAAAGGTAACGATATGCCTCTTAAATAATTGTACAAATTTAGTGCGATTTTCAGAGCTTGTATATGCGTGCACCGAATGTCACTTTGGCGGGGCACTGCTACACAAGACAAAGAATGGTGTTTTGGATATCATCGAAATGGCGGTTGGTGAGACACTGTCATAACATATATTTGTTATTTCGGGCAATATTTCTTGGGAACTCATCTGTTATGGTTAAAAACTGCACTCAGAATAAACTTTGGGTGCAACGCGATGCCCGTGGCCGTAGGGGCATCGGTGATGCTCTACGGCATGCCCCTGGTAGCCGTGGCCGTAGGCTTCCTCAGTGCGAGAATACCACACCGGATTTTTTCATATACGTAGCATCTTGATACACAACTATATGCCAAATAACGAAAACGACGATATTTAACGAGTACTGGAAACTCAGTGTTGAATACTAGCTTATATTTTTTTAAATTTTTTGAGCCACTATGACCCAGGCTCTTAATTCGGCACATTGAAGCCCGTCTGGCGAATTCACTCACCTGACAGCGCGCTTTTAAGCTTACCGGTGTGATAGCGTTCGGATAAAGCTAGCGGTGAATTACACTCACTCTAAGAGTACTAAAATATTTCTTCTTTCTCTTTACGCACTAAAGTTTGCCCGTGTCACAGGTGTATTAGACTACACTTTTTCTAACAGTCAGCTGTCCCCATGAGTTCTACGCTCTGCGAGGGGTGTGCTTTGAAAAAGTTTATTTCATCGTTGAAAACTACGAACACTTGCGTACACTGTCCATACAAAAGGAACAGTAACCTACACAAATCACTAAGCGCTACATAGATGAAACATTGTTCACAGTAAAGTCCAATTCCTCAGGATGTCCCTAACACGTGCTAATAGGGACTGACCCATCACTATAGTAGTAGTTGTAGTTGTAGTTGCAGTAATGGTAGTTGTAGTATTAGTATTATTACTAGTATTAGTAGCAGTAATAGTAAGAGAACTTTAGTATGCGCACGAAACAGACAGGCTTCTACCCCAGATCCCCGCAGGGAATATGGGGGGCGAAAAGCGGAGTCTGCCCGGCAGCGTGGTGCCCGCATTCCGAGGCTCCGCTAGCACGGGCCATCCCTTCAGCTGTTTGTATTAGTCGTAGATTATTAGGAGCGAAGCTCCTTAGGCCGGCGCCCGTTCGCCGTTGAAGCTCCCTGGATGCGTCGCCGGCTCAAAAAGACAATGAAACGCCGTGCGCACCGAACGCCGAGCGGTTTCCTTCTAGCGCACCAGAAATTCTAGGTTAAATAAAAGAAATAAGCTCTGTGCACAACTGGTTATACCATCGTGAATTGTGAAATGACAACCATCATTCTAGCGCAGCACGGGCGCTTTGTCTAAGGTATCAGTAGACGCTCTTCCCTCGCGGCGCCGGCGCAACCACAACAAAAAATAAAAAAGAAAAAAGAAATGGCACGCGTGCATGGCGCTCGCGGTGTTCGGCGCGCGTTGCGCAAAAAACAAGGTGCGCGGCGCAAAAACAGCTCGCGTTTATAAACGACAATAAAATTTACCGAAAACCATGTTTGTACATATATTAAACAAAAAAAATAAGGACCCACTTGACATTACTTAGGGCTCCTCACAGAGTATGGATAGTCGTCTTCAGAAACGTAAATGTGAACACGATGAAGACGATAAGCAGCTTGGCAAGGATGCGGAACGCAAAACCAGAGCAGCTGCAGCAAGATGAGCCCGGCAACAGGGTCCTGCGGTTAATGCACGAGGAGCGGAGCTACAAAGGTTACGCCGACAGGATCCTACCGTACGTGCTAGAGCGGCCGAACCTAAGCGCCGACGCTGCCAACCGTTTCAAAATGTACATAGTCGTTTGCTTCCCATTTCTACGGAGCTTCGCTCATCGGTTGTATTCGTACTCGGAACAACTGCTAATTTTTTCTGAGGAACGCGCTGGACAGCGGTGCCTCCAATTCATCCCATGTGCCATTTGTGTCGTGCTCTGCACACTCCTACGAAATGTTGAAAAGTGTTGGTGTTGTTCCACACCGCGGACATACGCCTCTATGCGCCGTGCATTAGATCGGGTGGAGGGCGGGCGGATATATATGTAAGTGTTCATCAATTTTCACAGCAGGGTCGCCTCCACCTCGCTCCAGTTTGCCATGGGGGAGGGGGGGGGGGGTCGATAGACTCGACTTTTTCCCTCTAGTATTTAAGATTCGCTACGTAGCAAGAGACTATATAGTAGGATACCACTTAAGAAGTCCGGAGAGGCCCCGCACAGACGACCGAAGCATGACAGCCGATCGCCTGTGCGATTACAGACCTATTCCATGTTTGTAAACAGTGGTTGGCGCCGTCGACATACGGGGACGCTTGTAGCGACGTCACGGCTCGCGGGCTCCGTCCAGCCCCAAAGCTCGCCACCACCCTCTACGTACGCGGGAGGATCCTCCCCGGCGCGCTGTGCTCGGAGGCAGCTTTGCAGCTGCGGTGCCGGTTGTCACGTGATCATATAGGGTGATGGCGAGCTTTGGGCTGGGCGGTGCCCGCGCGCCGTGACGTCGCTACAAGCGCCTCCGTATGTCGACGGCGCCAACCACTGTTTACAAACATGGAATAGGTCTGTAGAAATAGTCCCGCGCTCATGCATTCGGCAATGTTCTCCGAGGGCGGGGTAACAGAACGTCCTACTCGTGACGTCAGTCTGGAGTGCGCGCCTATTGGTGCAGGCTTCCGTTCATCCGCCTTTGAGGAGGCTTCTAAAGCATTATTCGACGAAGGGCGCAGGGTGCCCTGTGTTAAGAACAAAATGTGAACGATTCAGAGTAGTATAAAGTACTCTACTACGCGTGAGCGGTCCCTTATGCATACCGAAGGTATTTTGTGGGAACACAGGGAAGTTTATTGCATACAAGTAACGGCAGTTCAGGTGACTATAACTTCACTGGGTAACAAAGTGACTTCCGCGGGACATCCAAACAAGAGAACATAGGTGCTGTGGAACTGCAATGCTAACACAGATCACTAATCACTGAAAAAAAAACAAGAAATAAAGGAACACAAAAACTCACTAAGTTTGCACAGAATTACCTGTCATTGGGGAAGAAAAGCAACATTAGCACTCAGAACATACCTTGGGCTGGATCACGGGCCGCCAACTATAGAATTATGATTGTATTCTCTTAATGGCGAGTCTGCATTTTCATTCTTATAACCTGCAGTAACGCAAGAATGTTATCTGCAGAATTCGCAAAAATCGCACATGCTTCATTGAATGTTTTAGTCACCACTGAGCCGCAAAACTAAGAGAAATCGATCCTTTCATCAGGAGCGAATACCTTTTATTTGAGCGCTGCTTTGATGAATATCAGAGTCAAAAGACGACTTACATATTGTATTTGCAAATGTTGCATCCAAGCGAAGCAGTCAGGGCAAAACGTGTGCTGGAAAGAGAGAGAGAGTGGTTGGGGAAAAGAAGAAGATAAAAAAGGGCGCTATTTTCTGCCTCCCGACGTGGGGGCACGGCTCAGCGCCCTTAGGGAAGGGGAAGGGGGAAGTAAAGAGGATAGGAAGAAGAGAAGCTAGAAAGAAGGAGAGAGTAGCATGGCAAGAGGGTATCTTGTCAGCGCAGGCAGGAGCACGAAGGCAAGCGTTCGGCTATAAGGCGGCGAGGTCTGCATGAACGGCAAACTCAAGGAACGCTCGAAGGGCCGGTATCTTCGACCGCGCGGGAAAAAAGGAAGTCTTCCGCAGTTGTCGCAGGGAGACCCAGCAGGCGATAGCGGCGCGCCATCACACATCGTTCAGCGGCCAAATCAGGGCAGGAGCATATGATGTGCTCCAGTGTTTCGTCGTCGCCGCATCTGCGGCACGCAGGCGATGGGCAGCGACCCTTGGAGTACATGCGTGCCGCAGGCCAGACGCTGCCGGTCCGCAGGCGCAACAGCAGCCACCGCTCCCGCCTCTCCAGGCCGGTCTCCGGAAGGGGCGGTGGCGGTTTGCCGCTTGCCACTCGCACGTCAGGGTGGGCCGTTGGTAGCAGCTGCCGCAGTCGCTGCCGAGAGTAGTCTGACAGGGCTACCGCCTTGGTGACTGGAGTGTCGCTGTGGTGTGCTGCCTTAGCGGCGGCGTCGGCCTCCTCGTTCCCAGCTATCCCAACATGCGAGGGAAGCCAGTGGAGGGTGGACAGACGCACACCGCTAGCTCTGATGGCTGTGAGCTTGGCGTGCAGCAGCGCTACGGTGATCCCGGCTTGGGCTGGCTGCAGCAGCGCTTGTAGGGCTGGCCGGGATGCTGGAAAACTAAGCGCTTCTGCAACAAGCTCGCCTCTAAACGACATCAAGAGGGGCACGTATTAAGGAGAAAGCCTTTAATGTCTCATGCTCACGTCCGTCCGTCCGTCCGAGCCCTGGCACGGTACAGGTGGCCGCCGGGGTGCGCAAACGGACGCCGGTTGCGTCGGACTCTACAGCACTCGCGCTTTGCTTGCGTGGCGTCGCTGTGCCCAGCGTTTCCAATCACGCAAGGAGGGAGACGCGCGCATTGCGTTCCGTTCTAACCGACCCCGTCTCAATGGACACAGGCGTTCGCGGAACACACTTTGGAATTTACAAAGTGTCCGTCAATTTAAGCGCTGGAACGCGGATGGCGTCAGCACGATGCGCAAAGCTCGAGAAAATACGAACGCATGCGAACGGAGCCAGATTAGTCTCGCGTAAAAAAATGCGATTCATGGAAAAAAATTTAAAAAGAAAACATGCACACATTCCGTTTGTGTGCCATCCCACTGAGAGTGTGAAAGAAGAAAGACATGGCATAGTCAGTCGAATGGCCACAAGCTTTCGCCGAACACACTTTGGAATGTACAAAGTGTCCTTCAATCTTTGCAACATTATATTCCTTCTTACATCTCTAAAACACTCGAGAGTTGATGGTGTTCTTTAAAGGCACTGCACGTGAATAATTAAGCATAAATGACAGGACGGGTGCTGAGGTCCGCTTGTATTCTTATCACCTTCGTTTATAGTGCGTTTCATGAACTTACAAGGCGATATAATGAACTGCTTGATTCCTATGGCCTTCATGCGGCATGGCCTTTGCCTGCGGCAATCAGTCAATACATATCGCCAATTCCTATCGGGTCAGCCTGCTGCGACTACATAGCAAATAAGACAGCAAATGATGTTCAGCCATTCAGTGACAGGCAATTCTAAGTCCCTTGCTTCTTAGACCGCAACAGCATTGGCTCGCGTGTTCACGAATTTCTTGACTACGCGCCGGAGATTTTTTCTGTCATGTTCATAAAGTGTTGCACGGCCCTGTTCCGGATGGGCTCCGCCGTACAAAGGTACCAATACTGAGTTCACACTTGCGAATCGTCAGGTTCTTGGTATAAGGGTTCCTGCGTGTCAGTGGGCTCAAGCTTATAACAACGGTTCCCACTGCTTGATGTGCCTTCGGCGCTATCACAACATTGAGAGCGTCACTTTCTTTACAGAGCAGAAAGGACAAATGTGCTGCGTTCGTGTGTCTTGTAGTGTTTCCTTCAAGTTCTGTGACGCCGCTTAGAACAACTGATGTCCTTGTTTTCGCGGGGATGGGCTCTAAGGAACACTTTACTATGATATTTCAGGGAATTATATTTTCCCTCGTAATAGTCAAGTGAGAACGGTACCCGACCCCAAGAAAACGTGGGAACTCCGTCAGTTATTCCTACTGCAATAAATAAGAGACATTCACAAATCGTTATGGAAAAAAATAGAAAGAGGGAAAGAGAGAACATTTTTTTTTGAGAATGGGAGAATGAACTTATTGAAGCAGTTTTATCGGCAGATTGTTCCCAACGCTATATGACAATAAAAAAAAAGAAAGAAAGAAAAAAATGAAGTACTTGGTGCCTGACAACGGTCATGCGCTATTCGACATACCTTCTCTCCGCTTTTTTCTTGCTCTTTTTCTTGAGCAAGGAACGTTCGAATGAATTATTAATTTATTGCCTGATTAGGCTAAATGTCATTTTCGTGCAATAACTGCTACTATTGGACCATGATCTAGCACCGACAGACACCGACAAAATCTTTGTAGAAGTGCAATGAAGTTGGGTGGACGATTGCAAACTAGACAGTTCTTGTATTTGTTTAGCGCAACTCACTTTGAGCATGAAGCAAAAGGGGCATGAGCAATAATAATGCCTGCGGTTTTACGTCACGAAACCAGGATATGATGCTGAGGGACGCCGTAGTTCAGGGCTCCGGATATTATGACCATCTGGTGTTCTTTAACGTGCACTGACATCGCACAGTACACGGGCCTCTACCATTTCGCCTCCATCGAAATGCGACCGCCGCGGCCGGGATCGAACCCGCGACCTTTTGGATCAGCAGCCGAGCAAGGTACATTAGAAAGGAAGGGAAAATTACCGGCAGCAGGATGCGCGCTTAAGTTCGAATTGATCTTCATTCCGTGATCCGATAGCAGATTATACGGTTCCTTCCCGCATACGTTACACTACACGCGTTACAACAAACGCAGTAAAAGCACAAATAAACCTTCCAACTTACGCAAGAAAAAAAAACTTACAAAGAAAAAGCACTCGATAGCTCATGCTCTCTCTTCATGCCCGTGCTGTGTTGGGCAAAACGAACACAGGAATTTGATGCACCAGCTCGCCCAATCAATAGCACATATTTACAAGATGTCTTTTCTTTGGTTCTTTTCTTCTTGGTTTTTGTGGTGTTTTTTTTTTTCCTGGCTCACAAGCTGTTGTGTAAGAAAGCCAATCTTTCACTCATAAGCGGAATTATTATGTCTATTCAGTGCCCCTTTAATGATGCGTTACGATGAACGATCGCCGCCCCGAAACAACCACGCTGCGCGGACACGTTGCACCCAGGTGAAGCAAGCGGGTGGGCAACGTCCCCCCTCTCGCAGGAACGTAGCCAGAAATTTTTTTCGGGGGAGGGCGGGGCACCCCCTTGATTTCGGGGGGGGGGGGGGGGGGGTTACCTCCTTAAAAATGTCATTTTTCGATCTGTGGGCCATGGCGAAAAAAAAATTATTTCGGAGGGGGGGGGGGGCACGGGCCCGGTGTGCCACCCCCGGCTACGCCACTGTCCCCTCTGACCTGCGGTGATAGCTTAAACCATACACACACAGAGGGACCTCTGGCGCTAGTGTCTATGGGAACTGCAACGCACGGCACTTCGGCCACCATGGGAATGAGGGGTAGTACATGGATTCGTCTAAACTTCGTTCTTTCGGCTCCGTTTGGCTCCGCGTGTCCTGGGGCCGCTTTGTCGCAAGACGCAAATCAGCAAATTTTCAGCAGTTCCAATTACCACTTTAACGTTTTAGGCTCACCAATTGAAATCGACTCACTAAGTTCGCAATGATCCGTTCTTTTATCCAGAACAAACGCGAAAACACAACAATAAACGAAGCCACAAGTGCGTTGGTAGCCGCTAGCAAGAAGATTAGACAAATCCGTGTTCTGCCCATCATTCCCATGGGGGCTGAACGATCGCAGCGCCAGTGTTCCCTCTGGTTAATATTGGGAAACTATCCCACTCCAGTTCAAAGACGACAGAGTGTTTCTTTTCCTCGCCTTCCCTGCCCTTCTTACTGGCGATTCACCTCCTGGCCGCTTATTAAAGACGATAGTCTTTCTTGGGATACTTAAACGCAAGAATTTTGGTCTGTATGTCCGTCTGTTTGTCTGTCGGTAACCCGATTCAGCTACTCGGCCAAAGTTTAACTTCTTTCTGAACGCCCAGCCATCTTGAACTGGTGTTCGCGTTCATATTTGTGGACATATTCGATCAAAAAAGCAAATACTACGCATTCCCGAGGCGCAACATTATTATGTAAGTGTCAGGACGTGTGTTCTTTATTAGAAAATACGTAGGTACGCAATTCTAAAGACCCTAGTGTTTTTAGGCTGTCTCAGGCAAAGCAAAACATAGTAGTACGGCCGGCACAAGACTATCGTCTTTCGACGACATTTGCAGCGAAGCACGCAGATACGCGGCCAATTTTTTCTTCATAAAGCGCGTATGCCATCTCAGCACTAAGCGTTGAGCCTATCATGATTTCTCGTTCTTCAACTGCACGCTGTTAACTCCGATTGCGCATTGATAAACCATAGAACGAAGATAAATCTATTCATCGCGTATGACAGTCTCGCAAGACAAGGCAGAACTGGTGGGCGACTGCATGGTAGAGCAGGGTAAGAGAGAACTGATATTTCTCGTATACGGACCGATCCAGAGATTGTTTCTTCACGAAGTCACTTGAACAGAGAGCTGGAGTCATTAATTGGGCCGAGAAGACAAGAAATGCCAGGAGGGAATAGCGCCCTCTTTCATCAGATTTCCAAAGGTTATTTGGAGGTTTTTTAAGAGTGATTCGAATTTGCGACAAGCGTGTCCGTGACAATTTGGAACTGGCTTCCAAAAAGCTACTTAAAGGGGTACTGGCACAATTTTTCGAAGGCGAGTTTACACTGCCATACAAATCTTCTGTGTACAGAAATGGCTCTGAACAAGTGTGAAGCTCAGCAAATGCTGATAAAATATTTTATTTCTATATTAAAGTCAATTTTTTCCACGGCGCGCCCATGGAAAATTGACAGCTGGAGTCATTAATTGGGCCGAGAAGACAAGAAATGCCAGGAGGGAATAGCGCCCTCTTTCATCGTATTTCCAAAGGTTATTTGGAGGTTTTAAATGCGAAGCATTTCTTAGCGAACTTCGGCGACTTTGAGCGTATCTATCTAGCTATCTGGCTATCTATCTATCTAGCCGCCTACGACTTTGTGCTCTCCCGGCCGTATCGTTAATGGGATTTATACCAAATTTGGTATGGCATAACATGACTCTATGACGAACGTAAATGGCTGGTCATATAATGAAAATCATGAGTGACTTGTCATGAAAAGTATGATTTACATGCCACGCTCATGGTGCGCTCGCGGCCGTTTCGTTAGCTTGATATACACCAAATTTGGGATTGAGTGACGTGACTGTATGACCAACATAAATGACAGGTGGCAATATGCAAATAATGACTTGTCATGTGCGACATGACTTGCATGCCACGCTCATGGCGTGCTCGCGGCCGTTTCGTTAGCTTGAGATACACCAAATATGGTATTGAGTGACATGACTGTATGACGAACATAAATGACAAGTGGTAATATGAAAATCATGACTTGTCATGTGCGACATGACTTGCATTCCACGCTCATGGCGCGCTCGCGGCCGTTTCGTTAGCTTGATCTACACCAAATTTGGTATTGAGTGTCGTGACTGTATGACGAACATGAATCACAAGTGGTAATATGGAAATCATGACATGTCATGAGCGACATGACTTGCATTCCACGCTCATGGCGCGCTCGCGGCCGTTTCGTTAGCTTGAGATACACCAAATTTGGTATTGAGTGTCGTGACTGTATGACGAACATAAATGACAAGTGGTAATATGGAAATCATGACATGTCATGAGCGACATGACTTGCATTCCACGCTCATGGCGCGATCGCGGCCGTTTCGTTAGCTTGATCTACACCAAATTTGGGATTGAGTGACGTGACTGTATGACGAACATAAATGACAAGTGGTAATATGGAAATCATGACATGTCATGAGCGACATGACTTGCATTCCACGCTCATGGCGCGCTCGCGGCCGTTTCGTTAGCTTGATCTACACCAAATTTGGGATTGAGTGACGTGACTGTATGACGAACATAAATGACAAGTGGTAATATGAAAATCATGACTTGTCATGTGCGACATGACTTGCATGCCACGCTCATGGCGTGCTCGCGGCCGTTTCGTTAGCTTGAGATACACCAAATTTGGTATTGAGTGTCGTGACTGTATGACGAACATAAATGACAAGTGGTAATATGGAAATCATGACATGTCATGAGCGACATGACTTGCATTCCACGCTCATGGCGCGCTCGCGGCCGTTTCGTTAGCTTGATCTACACCAAATTTGGGATTGAGTGACGTGACTGTATGACGAACATAAATGACAAGTGGTAATATGAAAATCATGACTTGTCATGTGCGACATGACTTGCATGCCACGCTCATGGCGCGCTCGCGCCCGTTTCGTTAGCTTGATATACACCAAACTTGGTAATAAGTGACCTGACTGTATGACGAACATAAATTACAAGTGATAATATGCAAATCATGACATGTCATGAGCGACATGACTTGCATTCCACGCTCATGGCGCGCTCGCGGCCGTTTCGTTAGCTTGATATACACCAAATTTGGTATTGAGTGACATGACTGTATAACGAACATAAGTGGCAGGTGGTAACATGAAAATCTTGGCATGCGTGTCATCTACTACCCCATTTACATGCCAGGCTCATGGTGCGCTTGCGTCCAGTTCGCTAGCTTGATATACACCAAAATTGGTATTGCGCGACGTGACTGTATGACGAACATAAATGACAGGTCCTAACATGTCAAACTTGACATGCAAATTTTGTAAAGCAGGATTTGCTCCTTCCTGGCTGCTTCGCATTACATCGATTCCCACAGTGCGTGGGATATGCCGGCTTTTTTAAGAGTGATTCGAATTTGCGACAAGCGTGTCCGTGACAATTTGGGACTGGTTTCCAAAAAGCTACTTAAAGGGGTACTGACACAATTTTTCGAAGGCGAGTTTACACTGCCATACAAATCTTCTGTGTACAGAAATGGCTGTGAGCAAGTTTGAAGCTCAGCAAATGCTTTAAAATATTTTATTTCGATATTAATTTCAATTTTCCCATATCGCGCGCGTTCACCGACATCGTCACTAGCGTGACGTCACGCTACAGTACTAACTCTGGTGACTTCACGCACCAGTGTGGCTGACTGTGACGACGTCAGGCCCCATAACTTCCAATATGGCCGCTTGTACGTCACCAACGGAGCTATGGTTGCTAGAGCTGTGGTGGCCGTTCTAGCCACCAAAACGGAGCCGCGGTGCGGCGCGTCCGTGGAAACATCACGTGATCATACGTGAGCACGTGAGGAGAAGCTTCATACCGTGTTGTGACGCCAGGGCACAATAGGAACTGAAACTAGTGTAACCACTTTTTCTAGGTGCTCTCACACTTGCAGTACATTTTGTAGGCTCTTGAGGGCTTGGGCCTTTGATTAGAAGCAAGAAAACATCTGAAAATTTTCGATTCAGTACCCCTATAACGCTATGGAGAGGCTGGCCGACGTTTC
>JALIZH010000521.1:0-34810 GCA_030522465.1 Rhipicephalus appendiculatus
GTATTAAATGCATGAAAGTTTAATTGTCCTCCACCTATCATCCACACCATCTTATACACCAGCTATTCTTTCGAGTTCTTAAAACAGCGTGGCAGTCATATTCATAGGTCGGCAAAATAAATGGAGCTCACTCAGGCTCACTCAATAAATATATTTTTCGCTTAGGACTCACTCGGACTCAGACTCACCAAAATTTTGCTGAAGTAAACTCACTCGGACTCAGACTCACGAAATTTCTCTCCAACCAAACTCACTCAGACTCAGACTCACCGGTGTTTTCGTCATCCAGACTCACTCGGACTCAGACTCACTAAACTTTTCCTCAAACGGACTCACTCGAACTCAGACTCATGAATATTTTCGTCAACCTGACTCACTCGGACTCAGACTCATGAATATTTTCGTCAACCTGACTCACTCGGACTCAGACTCACCAAAATTTTCCTCAAGCGGACTCACTCGGACTCAGACTCACCAAAATATATCTCAGCCGGACTCACTCGGACTCAGACTCATGAAAATATTACTCAGCCCGACTCACTCAGACTCATACACATGAAAATATAACGAAAATATAACTCAGCCGGACTCACTCACCAAAATATTTGTCAGCCGGACTCACTCGGACTCAGACTCACCAACATTCTCCTGAAGCGGACTCACTCGGACTCAGAGACTCGCCTAACTTTTTCTCAACTAGACGTACTCGTACTAAAAATTAGCAATATTCGATTTGGCCCGGCTCATCCAATAAATGTCGAAGGAGCGCCATAAAATAGCTTATGTATAGAATAACACATGTAAAGGGTTCACAAGTGCCAGGCAACCTTCAAAATATATGTATGATAGCTTTCAACATACAAAAAGAAGTTATTTCCCGTGCATCGCAATGTCTATCGTAAAGAGAAATTCAACATTACACGCGATTTTTGCAATATTGAGAATGTTTTCTTTAAATATAAGAATGGGTCTACGGACCTTCGAGGAACATTAGGTTTTCATTCCTGTTACCTTTGAAATGCGCTATGCGCACGCGCCATTTGTTTTCAATGGGCGAGCGCGTACATGCGTTTATGGCAGACCCAAATATAAATCAAGTCCTTTCTTACGCTTTGTTGTTCCAAGGCCTAATCACGCTACTTGGGAACGAAGAAAGCTTGACATTACGTTATGGCGCTTTTTTAAACACGTTCATGAAACTGCCAATGGTCTTGCAGTCGATTTACCGCTTATTGAGGACGCGAAAAAAGAAAATAATATGAGGCGGCCATCTTTTTGCAGAATCGATCGGCTCACCACCCTTGAAAAATTTTGGAAACATGGTTAGAGGTTGCATGGTTATGCCTCTCTAAAGTTTCGAAAACACCTGATACGATAGTCTAGTGGTTGTGGTACTTGACTGCTGACCCGAAGATCACGGCATCGAATACCGGCCGCATTTTCGATGGATGACGAAACGCTTGAGCCATGTGTGCTTATATTTTGGCGCACGTAATGAACCCCCAGGTAGCCAATATTTCCGTAGCCGCCGACTACGGCGCCCTCATAATCACATCATGGTTCTCGGACGTTAAACGCCAATAATTATTATACTAGCGTTTCGAATTATAGAAATGCTAAGTCCAGTTTTAGTCGATGTCATGCTTTCGCAAAGTGATTGCGGATAATAGAGGTTGGTATTTTACGTCGCAAAGCCAAGATGTGGTTGTCAGAGACGCCGTAGTGGAGGGCTCCAGATATTTCGACCACCCAGGGTTCTTCAACGTGCACCTTAATCTAAGTACACGGGTTGTGACTGCGTTTGTTTCTAGCAAGATATTTTTCTGAGCCGGCTGAGAACCAGTTGTAACTGTTACTGACTACTCTATCTCGTGAATAATGGTAAAGAGTCGTATCAGTACCACGCTGGATACGGACACAAGGCAAAAAGGAACGTGCATAGGCGCGCCGATGAGAGCCGGCCAGTGTGTTCAAAGGTATGGTCGAAGCTTTTGCATGGTCTGGTACAGACCATGCAAAAGCAGATGGCAATTTTCTGCTTTCCAAAAACCCCAATTGCTGACAGTCAAGCCGATTGCAAGAATGCCGTATTGAAAGGTGGGGACGCGGGACGCCGCTTCACAGTGATCGTACTATAGTCCCCAGAAAGGACAGGAATATTCATTTCTAAGAACAAACTCACGGGACAAGGCGCTGAACTGACAACTGGAGGGTTTACTACAAACCAGACGCAATAAGTTCTCATAGCTGACCCTGCGCTATTAGCAATTTCATTTCTTTTTGTTTTCACTGCGTCGCTATTATATCTATCCTTAATAACTTATTATTTGTATTGTTTTTACTTCGATGTAACTGCTAATGTCTTACGCATTCTCAAATGCACAGCTCCCCTCTGTAATTCCTTCAGGCCTTCAGGGTACTATTAAATAAATAAATGATTGAGGAGCCTATTTTCAGCGAGTAAATGGGGCAGCGGAGGTTGCCATAACGTACTGTTTTTCTTTGCAGAATAACAGACTGATGGGCAATTGGTGTGGATTTATAATGACATCTAGTGATTCATGAAACATATGAGAAATGCGCTAATTTGTCTCCCATGAGGGGACACTGCTCAGCGACTTATGATCGAAAAGCCAGTGCTACAACGAATACAAAATGAGTGAGATGAAGGCAGGACATGCGCTTTTTTTTCTTTCCTGCTTCAAAGCTTGCTACATTTTTGAAAGATGCAGGGAGGGGGGTAAGGGATGGAGAGCAGTGCTCGAGTCTCATATATTTATGAGACCGCTCCTTATCTTCATACCAGCGCATACTCCCCCCCCCTCTATCTTCCCATTGAAGTTCTGAAACAAAATTTTGAAGGCTAGATAATATGTGGGATAGATTTGTGTATACACACGCGTATCATCTACGAAATATCAACAGATAATATAGCCTAGGACGTATTTAAAATCGATTTTAAAGTTCCTATCACCCCACTGCAGCGAAACGTGCCTTCGTTTATTGTGTAAACAACCAACCACCCGCTGCGTCACGAGTTTAAATATAAAACTCCAACCAAAATCACCAATCGTCGCCCCAGCAGCGGATAGAAGAAAGGAAGACAATAATTCGTGACCTCTGCACCAACGGCTACACAAAGGCGTTTATTCGCAGAGCCCTCCGTAAAGAAAAGACGGGGGGAAACGTGACACTAACGGCACCGCAACGACGCCGCCGCGTGTCGATCCCCTACATTGCAGGCGCCAGCGAAGCAATAGCCCGTATACCAAGAAAGGCAGGGGTCGACTTTTCCCACGAGCCATCCACCACCATCGGCAGTTTCATCCCTCGGCCCAAAGACAGCGCATCTGCGGAAAAAGCGCAGGGCGTCGTGTACCGGATCACGTGCGCCGACTGCCCCGCTCTTCCTACATTGAGGAAACCAAGAACTTCCATGAAAGTATGCGGCAGCACAAGAATGACCTCCGTCACTTGAACAGCGGACGCAGCGAAGTGACAGAGCACTGCTAGCGGTTTGACCACCATACCAGTCCCGACGGCGCGGTGATTTTGGAAAAAAGAAAGGAACCTTCGCCGGCGGCCCCTCCTCGATTCCTGGTACATTAAGCAGACAGCGGGAAACATCGACTACACCACAGGGGCACTGCCCTCCCTCTACTGCCAGGGCTTGCGACGACTCACGACAAACAATCCCACTTGGCAAGAAGGTGTTGCACATCTCGGGCCTTCTCACCCCCCTGAACAAGAAGCCGATCATGCTTCGAAACGTCGCGGTTTCTTAAAATAAATTTTGGCTGGAGTTTTCTCTTTTCTCCAGTTTTCTGTTATCCCAACCAGACAGACTTCTGCCGAATGTTCACTTTTGAAAGAATTGAGATATTTGTGTTGCAGGCCCCAAGCCTAGAGTGTCGAGCTCGTTGCTTCGTTTTGTACTTTCCTTGCATCACTTGGGGGGTATTAGGAGCTCGAAAGCAAGGTACGGGGAAACGAGCCTGGGAAACGCCCGTGCCATGAAGCTTTTTGCCGTGTGGCTTGGGACGAATACAATGACGGCTGAGGGACCACCGAAAGTGATCCGGCGCGTCAACGCTGTCTATGAATGGAAAGGTGTTTGAATAGGAAAGAAAAGAAAAAATACGAAAAAAACGGGTTTTGCTTGAGTCGGCAAGGACTGAACTGCAGGCGTGCTGGGAAAATATGGCAACAATATCTCCCAAAGAGAGTCTAGAATTCGAAAAGGTCATTAAAGTTTAAAAGCTTGCTCGCGCATGCGCAGTAACTATTTTGCAAGTGACCACATTACAGCCCGAAGAAATTTGTTTTTGCAAGTGATGAAGCGTCGCATATGGCATGAATGGTGCGTTTCTACCCCCTTCCTCCTTGAAATCCGGTCGCTACAACTTTCGAGGTACCACGGGGGCAAGCTTTATCTAGCCACTTTAAATAACGCAGCCGCTGTTTAATTGGTAGCGAATGACATGACGAAAAGCCGATGGTCTGTGTCGTCGCTACATTTTTAACAAAGCTTGAAATTCGGTGAGATGGTGCATAGCTACTGGGAAACTTTTGAGCGCGAAACAATGCATTCACGAGGCATTCAAAAGCGCCCGTCCTGTCTCTCTCGTACTTGTGAATGTCTTGTTTGGCGCTCAAAAATTTCCAAATTTCCAGATTTATTCATGGAAAAACCGAAGCGGCATCTAAAGACACAAGCGGTTCAATGCAACAGAGAGCGAAGGGGCGCTCTATGCTCGCGAATCGTGCTGCTTTGTCGTATTTGAATCCGCATGAATGATGAAGCTCGAACATTGCACTCATTCTCCGTTGATTAGGTACACAATTGTAGATCAAAATCAATGTGGATCACGATATCGCTTAATAAAAGTGGCTTGGAGTTGTACATGTGTCAGAACATGCTGCACAGCCCACTTACATGCCCTCGTATATGAGGGCATGGACAGCTTGATTACTTGAAAAATAATTTCTAGGGCTTTACAAGACGGTACATCTATACGATTGCAAGGCACGCCATAAAAGGAGGCTATAAATATTTGTAACCATAGGTCGGCAAAATAAATGGAGCCCACGTAGACTCACTCAAACGTTTTTCGCTTAGCACTCACTAGGACCCAGACTAACCAAAATTCTGCTGAAGCGAACTCACTCGGACTCAGACTCATTAATATTTTCTTCAACCGGACTCACTCGGACTCAGACTCACCAAAATTTTGCTGAAGCAGACTCACTCAGACTCAGACTCACGAAATTTCTCTCCAACCAAACTCACTCGGACTCAGACTCACCGGTGTTTTCGTCATCCAGACTCACTCGGACTCAGACTCACAAAAATGTTCCTCAAGGAGACTCACTCCGACTCAGACTCATCTAAGTACAACTCAGCCCGGACTCACTCGGACTCAGACTCACCAAAGTATAACTCAGCCGGACTCACTCGAACTCAGACTCACCAAAATTTTCCTCAAGTGGACTCACTCGGACTCAGACTCACCTAAGTATAATTCAGCCGGACTCACTCAGACTCAGACTCACGCCTCATCTGAGTCTGAGTGAGTCGACTCATGAGTGAGTTTGCCGACCTATGGTCATATTTGAGCTAGTGAATTCAGCAGCTAGAGGATTACTGTACAGCATAGACTGCTTGTAGCGTAAGTCACCAGAGTCTTGAATATCCACACTATAAGCAGTAGCGCACTATAACCAAAATGACATTTTTTAAAGGCTGCATGTGTTTAAAACATGACCAACAGGCAGCCGCATGATTCTAAAAAATCGAGCCATGCAACTGGTGTGTAAGTCTGCATCCTCTTAAATTTTCAAATGTATAACAGTAAGGTCAATGTCTGCGTTCTGCAACGACTCAACTATTTTTCCGATGGAAAATCGAAGATGGAAACAGCGGTAGTGCGCACTTGATGTGGATACGGATGCCTGTTCGAAGCAAAGCGTGCGCATGAGAAGCAGCCGGAGCAAAGGCGGCAAAGGCTTATCCGTCGCCTAGGCAACTGCTCGCCCTTCTAACACCACCTGCCCACATCGTGCTGCTGCCCAACCCCTTTTATTTATTTCTTTCTCCCCTGCTCCTCATTAGTTCGCTTTGCGTCCCCTTTTCTTTTGTAACACCATCATAGCTCTCTCACCGGCTAGCCCACTTTTGCTGAGAAGTGCACTCGCCCGCTGCTCCGAGTATTTCCTGGCAGCCGCATTATAACTGGTCTTTCATCTCAGGATACTGCTCTGTAAGCAGTATGCATATACATGGGGTTTTATGGGAGGGTAAACGGTAGTCAGAAAGAATGGCTTTAAAGCCGGTCCTGCTCTGTAGGTGGCTATGTTGTAAATGGTCTGCGCTTTACTAAGCGCGACGCAAGTGACACACTTGTTTAATTTGAGCAACTGCGCGTGCTTGCAGGATGTGGTGGTGCACTTCCAGAACATCATTCTGCCCGAGGCCCTGAAGCGGTCCATGGAGACGAGCGTGCTGGCCTTGGTGTCCAGCATGCACGAGCCACCCCTCGGTGGCCAGGGTGTCATGGAGTTCATCGGGGAGCTCACCAGGCAGCTGCACCAGAAGATGACAGACGGGGTGCCGGTGGGTGCTGCACACATTAAACACGACGTAACAACTGCATTCCAGTGCCATTCCTTTTTGGCGCTTTGTCCCTGTAGTTGACTCTGTGCTGCATAGAGTTAATATACTGATTAGAGGAAAAGCTCGTCATAGGGCCCATGCATTCAAACCTATAACCACTCGGGTGCCGCCATGATGGAACGGTACTCTGCTTTCGAGCGACGTTCACTCGCACTCGCCACTGGATGCTCCAATAACCCCTGGCATTTTTTTTTTCTGTTTCATGGCTCTCTATTGCATCGCAGTAAGAGACTGTCACATAAAGTCGAGTTGTTGGCTCGTGGCAACAAAAAAACACGTACGACGAGACGCTGTGTACGACTCACTCGACGCACAAGCAAGCCGGCGCAATTGGCCACACGCTGCGCGGCAACGCTCTGAAATGTTGACACGATACAAGGACGGTGGCGCCATCTAGTAAACAAACCTGCGAACGCTCCTTTCCACGTGCACTAAATTGCATAAATGGCCATTGTATCTTTTCTACAAGTAGTTGATATAACCATCAAACAATTTCCGTTCGTTTATAATACACGAACATGCTTGTTTACAATTTTTATTGCGAGATTTTGAGTGTTTTCAAAGGCCATATTTAGCGCTTCTGTAAATAACTGTAATGGCAACAATGACAACATACCACGATGTCGCTGCTCACGTGGTTATAGCTTTAGTGGCCCAGCTTTTCCTCTAGAGTCTGTTATATTAACTCTATGCTATGCTGGCCTTGTTGTCAGTCCTCTTCTCAGCTGCTCTTCGTCGTCTTCTATTTCTTCTCTCTTCTGTTCCCCCGCCCACTTCCCTATACATTGTTGTAGTGGCCTCCACAAGAGAAACGGTTATGGTGCTGTGCATTTCTATTCTGTTTGCCTCTTTAGATGTCACTTTTAGTCAGTGCCGGCTTGGCTGCAGCATTTCGATGGAGGCAAAATGCTCGAGTCCTGCGTGCTTAGATTTATATGCACGTTGAAGAACCCCAGGTGATTGAAATTTCCGGGAGCCGTCCACTACATTGTCTCTGATAATCATATTGTGGTTTTAGGACGTAGAACCCCAACAATTATGATCATAATTATTCATCTGAGACTCCATCTACCTTTTTTGCTGCAGTCAGCTGTTTCTGATTGGTGGGTTTTATAAAAGGGGTGGAAGTTAGTCGAAGGAATCCTTCCAATCTTGCACTTGTAGTGTCAAAGGTCACTGACACATGTAAATAAAGCAACGGCAGAAGAATAACCAATAGAAATGCAACTTTCTTTTCATCTGCACTTTGCTTTTACTCACAATACGAATGGTAAGGCACAGTGAGCTGTTTCATTGGGAAGGAAGCGCAGGGTGAGGCTTCTAAACCAAAACCTGATGCAACTATGCAGATGTCAGTTTCATCTGCGTTCATTGTCTTCAACAGACATTTTGAAACACCTTCATCATTTTTGTGCATCTTGTGTGATCTGGCCTGGACGACTGACTTTGGGTTAGAATCGTTATTAAATCCTTCTGTGTGCAGGCCAATGCCACAATCCCTTTCATGGTTCTTTACTCATTTTGTCCGAGTTTTAATATGCACGCCTTTCGACTTTGTCAAATTCCTGTGAGGTGTTGAGAGTGATCGACTAAAGTTTTCTTTATGCAAGAGTCACAGAAAGATTGAGACCTGCGCTATAAATTTACAAGAATCATGGCGAACGTTCTTTTTGGCAGTGGCATGCCTGACGTTTGATTCTTGCCTTTGCAGTACGAACCAACACCAGCTCTCGAAGACATCAAGGTTGCTTTTGACGAGTTGCTGAAGACAGATGACACCGGTGAGTCGGAATTCATTCATTTTCGCCAGTGCAGGAATTCATAAGGGTACTTCACATGGAAGCTAAAGCATCGCACCACGGGTTTTTTGCTGGTAATTTAAGTAGGGAACTACGGTTCTTAGCTGATAGTAATTCTTTTTATGCTAAGCATGCAGAGGGGGAATGAACACATTGCAGTGGCAGTCCTTATAACCACAAAACAAGCTCGAAGTGCAGTTATGATTTCTTGTGCTTTGCTTTCAGGACTGACGCCTGGGAAGATGCTTGTCCAAGGCTTCCACGGCCTCTTTGCCAAGACTGCCACCGAATTGTCCAAATTCTACGCCACACTGAGTGGCATAAACCTCGACTGGAAGTGTGTCGACATCGTGTGGAACTCCTACTCGCTCTGTGTGAGTGTTGCACTGTTCATGTTTCCTGGCCTATGTTAACCTGTAGTTTACTGTGGCCAGAATGTCGTGAATGGCTTTTCTGTAGTAGTACTCGTAAGCAGTGTACTGTTGTCTCTGCCTGTGTACAAGTTTCATATGGTAGTCCGCCACGGTGGATCAGTGGCTAAGGTGCTCGGCTGCTGACCCGAAGGTCGCGGGTTCGATCCCGGCCGTGGCGGTCGCATTTCGATGGAGGCGAAATGGTAGAGGCCCATGTACTGTGCGATGTCAGTGCACATTAAAGAACACCAGATGGTCAAAATTTCCGGAGCCCTCCACTACGGCGTCCCTCATAATTATATGGTGGTTTTGGGACGTAAAACCCCAGATATTATTATAAGTTTCATATGGTACTGGGTGCCTGGTCAGGTGACACTATCACCTTTCACCTCAGCACCACCATAGTCATGTACTCGCGCACTGTTAAATAAATGCATTGTCATTATCAAATGAAACACTAGCTCTGTGCTTTATGCATGTTACTTTGCTTACTTAGTTTTCAGTATGATTAACAGTAATGGTGTTGACAACTTGGTGCAATAATTTATCACTTCAACTTGAATCAGCGCTTGCATTTAGCTTTCAGCATGCCGTGCAAAGTTTAATGGTAAGTTTGGCTGGTTGCTGTCACACTCTAGCTTGGATTACAGTAGTACGGAGTCTGCTCTTGGTCCGCCACGGTGGATCAGTGGCTAAGGTGCTCGGCTGCTGACCCGAAGGTCGCGGGTTCGATCCCGGCCGCGGCGGTCGCATTTCGGTGGAGGCGAAATGGTAGAGGCCCGTGTACTGTGCGATGTCAGTGCACGTTAAAGAACACCAGATGGTCAAAATTTCCGGAGCCCTTCACTACGGCGTCTCTCATAATCATATCTTGGTTTTGGGACGTAAAACCCCAGATATTATTATTATTATTATTAGGAGTCTGCTCTTGAACTGAACCTCAGAAAGCACATCTGTGTTGAATGGGCCACCGCTCACTAGGGAAATTGGAGGTTGAAAGAAGAAACGTGTCAGGGCATCTTCCGTTGCAAATGACGCTTGCACTGAGGAACTTTGGTGCAAGCCACCGTGGCTGACGTAAGGCTAGTGAAGGAAGTTTAGGAGCCACGTAGGTGGAACTGCACCACTACGAGGTGAAAGGTAAAGAGTGCCCCAGAAGTGCTGCAATCTGTAATGCAATGCTCTATAGCTCCCAAGGAACTAGCTGAATATGTTCATAGCACCCTCTTTTGACCTGCCTAATGTGACGAAGCTTTGCCAGAGCACTCTGGAGTGCTCGAAAATGGTTACCCAAATGTTCCAGTGGCAGTGACGTAATTGTGTTCCTGTCACGCAGCCCCCACACGTGGACGCCCTGGACGCATACCTGAAGGATGTGATGTTCCTGCAGTGCCTGCAGTGCATGCACCAGATCTTCTCGCCACCGCTGCTGACGGGCATGGCCGAAGATCATGCCTTCCTGCCTGTCAAGCACTGCATTGCCACCATCTACAGAGTTCAGGTGCGTGTGTAAGCGTCTTGTTCTTTGCTTGCTACACCCGAAAGGACTTGTGAAAAGGACTTGTGTAGATATAAATGTGCTTGGCTGCCTCTTAAAAAAATGGATTCTTCATTTTAAATGCTTTAGTATAATGTTGAGTTTCAATAGTGTGCCATCTATTGACCACACTACAAGCAACCAAAGCGTTGTGCATTGCTGCTGCAAGAGAGGGAAACGTGCAGTCGAGCTTTTGGCCACCATAAATTCTTAGCGAATGAAAATGCACTGGCTTGCATGAGGGAAATATATGAGGGTTTTATCAACTTGGTTTTAATTGCGATTTTCTCTTTCTCTTGTTTGTCTTTACTTACTTATTACATTAAGGGGTGCTGCTATCATTCGCGAAGAAATTGTGCATGCATTTCCTGCTCTTTTCGCGGCTTTTAATAATTGGGCATTAAAGAAGTATCTCTTGTCTTGTTGCAGATGCTGGGCCTGCCATCGTTTGCCCTGTCCTCGTGCCTGTGTGCCGTGCTGGCCCTTCCCCATGGAGGCATTCAGAGCCACCTGCGGCTGGACACCCCGGCCAGCTGTACCCTGGAGTCTCTGTCGGACGGCTTGGAAACCAGCAGTGAGGCCGTGTTGGCTGTCAGGTCCCTGGAGGCGGCACAGCGCCACCGCGACGTCCTGCGCCGCCTGGACCAGGCGGAGGGGGTGCTACGGGTGCGGCTGCACCGCTGCCAGCTGCGCCTCGCCTCCCACCACTGGCTGCACGAGGAGGCCCTGCCCAACCCCGGAGGACAGACCCTGCCTGCGAGGTGAGTCTGGGATGCCTTTATGAGTGAACGTCACTCTGGCGAAGTTGGACAGGCTTAGTTTCATAGCGCTAACAGCGCAGCAGACACAGACGAAAGGCAAAGAAAACGGACGCAACACGGCGCTGCCTGGCAACTGAAGTTTATTGTCCTGCTCTCCATATTCCCCCATGAAGGGACTCCTGTGGGAATATGAAGAGCAGGACTGTGTTGGCCAGCTTAGTTAATAGACACTTTTAGTTGAGCATTGCGTATGCTCTGCTCCGCACAGATACGGCAGCTCGAGCCAGTGCAGAGAACTGCATAGGTTTTGCGTGTTTGACAAAAGCGTCTTGTTGAGAAGAATTCAGCTTGGCTGCAAACCAATAGTGAAAGCAAGTGAAGGCACCTTCGCACTCCACTCAATTGACATCCAGCAAAGCAAAAGGTGCGTTCTACGTTCAACAGCTCGCACGATCGTTCTGCGCACGCACACTACAATTTTTTCTTAGCGTTTGTGTGTAAATCGCTAGCATGCGCTCTTCCGATAGCAGCGTATTGTAAACGCTTAGCCAAAAGTGTCTAGTCAATCACAGTCACTTACCACATCGATAGAAGATTCAACGTTTTCGGAAACACTTATGGTTTCCTTGTTCACTGGTTAATGAGAGTGTCGTTTGCGCCTCAGTTTACTGAGCAGCTGGGGCAAGTCCACGACAGAAAGGACTTTCCAGGTGTCATGTGGTGTGCAGTATGGCAGGGTGTGCACTCTCCCATGGTGTGTTGACATTGAAAGCAAAATTCGAACACGTTTTCACAAGCAGGCAGTGGAGCAGCCCATCATATTACGATGAGCGACGACATTCAAAGCTGCTTCCAAACATCACTTTCATTTCTCATGGTTGCTGCGTTTATCTTTTTTTACTGGGCCTTTTAAGTTTGTGCAATAGGGTCTTTTTTGTATAGACATAAAGTGAAAACTCGTTAATTTGGATTTAGGGACCAGAAAAAAATGGAAGTTACTCAAATGTCAGATTGTTGTCAGATTAGGATTACAGTCGACGTCCGATTTCTCGGACGCCCGAAATTCCGGACATGCCCGATTTCCCGGACTCATCTGCGGCACCGCCAAGTTCCCCATAGAGTCAATGTATTAAAAAGTCCGAAATTTCGGACGCTTATAGCCTTCACTGTCCGATTTTCCGGACTTTTTACCGCCGACTCGAAGTCGCCATCAATGCCGCCATGTTGTTTTTCTCGTATCCTCGAACTCCCCCCATACTCGCACGATGGCCTCCGAAACAGCGCGCCGGCGCGCGCTATCTCGGAGGATATGCTCGCACCGCCGGAACAGGTGTGGCCAGCCGCACCGCGCGGCTACCGTACCCTCGCCACAATCTAGCACACGCCAATCCGTTGCCAGCCGTAGCTTAGCCAAACCTCGCTGTGTTCATCTGGTGTTCATTCACGTATTGTTTTGTAAGCTCTGCGGTAGATTGTGTGCTGCTGCGCGCTATCGGCGCTATCTTCAGCGCTCGCGTGTCCCGATCTTCAACATTCGCCGTTGACAGCGACGGCACCGACTGCTCCTTCGTCTTCGTCCGCGCCTTCGAAGCGCACAAATCCCCCCTCGTAACGCAAGAGACTCGCCGGAACTGTTTTCGCGGACGTTGCCTTCGACGATCTGCGCGATGCCGGCGTTTCGATTCCAGCCGGGGTAACCTTTGAGGGCTTCGCCGACGCTGACGAAGACCACGAGCTCTGTGCGGAATTGACCGATGACAAAATCGTTCAAGCTTACGGAGGATTCCGAAGACCTCGGAGGCAAGGTTCTGTTTGGTGTCGCATAAGTCGGTCGCCAGACTTGGGGGTTGCAGCCGCCCCAGCTACACCGGCACTCTACGGACGCTGGCAAAATACTGAGAACCGCGAAGCGGCACGTCGTGGGTTACGTGCGCCCCAGTGACACCGGCACACCACGGACGCTAGCAAAACAGATTAGAAAGCTGGAACGGGAAAGCTGGAACTGCACGGACAAATACCGCCAAGTCTGGCAACAGACTTATGCGACACCAAACAGAACCCTGCCGACTCGGACACCGAGAACAACGAGGCAGCGCCTACACAGCCGACGAGCTCGGAGTTGACGCGAGCACTGTTGACACTGTGATCGATCAGACAACGTGACGTTAGCTGAAATTGAGGGTGACATCATCGCGGGCTAGCGGAACGCCATGCAAAAGAAAATAAGCGACTTCATTGAGCCAAAGTGTTGACCAATGAGGTAGCGCCGGCTACGTCGGATTTTTTTTTATAAACGGATCTGTTTAGAGCCACCTAAACGATGCATTCGCTGAATTGCAATGGGAATCCAGTACTCCGGCCGTGACCTCCGCCGTCAGAGAAAAATACCTATAAAAAAAGTGCGTTTTCGCGTGCATTCGTTTTTCCGGACTGCCCGATTTTCCGGACGTTTTCGCGGTCCCTTGAGGGTCCGGGAAATCGGACGTCGACTGTAATAGGGCAACTGAGTCCAGTAGTAAGGTCATCCTATGATAATTTGTCGAGGTGTCACAGGGCGCCTTCAACATTAGAATGTGATTTGTTTTGTCAGCCGTATATTCTCAAGCTCGTAAGTTGCGAGTCCTGTACAGGGCAAGTAGTTCTATAAAGCAAACGAGCGTGGTGCTTTGCTTCCTGTGCTGCCAGGGCAACACTTCTGGCCGAAATGCGCAAGGCGGCACAGGCGGCGGCCTCCCTGGCAGCCACCCTGTCCGAAGCCAAGGAGGCCCACCTGTCCCTGGCAGGAGCCATCGAGCAGCGGCTCAAGTGGGCCGGTGGGGCCAACCCTGCTCTGGGCAACACACGTGACACCTTTGCCCACCTGCTGGACCAGTGGACCGACACCATCCAGGTGAGTGGACAGCGGACACCTCTGAGTAGACACGTGCAAGGAGGAGGGGTAGGGTGGGGAGGAGAGCGCTTGCTTTTGAAAGCAAGTGGTCTAGTAATTGTAAGGGGGACTCTGTGCTTACCATATGATTGTGGGTCTGAACTGGCACCATAAAATTACAACACCTTCGAAAGAAAAAAATGAGTGAAAATTGATCTAATACTACGTGCAAGAACCATGAAATTACGGTTTATCATACCAAGAAAAGGCGATGTGGTGGGCCTCTCTGCGTAAGTTTTGGCGATTTATGTCTTCCATGGTACCTGGAGTTAAAGCAACCCGGTTTTACTTTTATCTTATGTTTTATCACTCACACTTACCAAACTGTATTTGAAATTTAAAACCACTAGAAAAATATTCATATCGAGTACTGTGAGAGACGGCGTGATTTACATGGAGTCTCCACCACTTGAAATGAAATGGTTAAGACTCTATATTCCCAAAAGGACGAACTGGCGTACCAAGAGTGCAGATGCAAAGTGATGACAATGTTTTTTGATGAGGAAAATGAAGTCCTATAATGGCTAACATTATTGCTACAAAGCTAGCAATATCCAAAGTGAGGCATTCTGCCTAGAGATGACGACAAATTGGTCTGGCCTGTTCGATGTGCATGCTGTCCGCCATCTGTTGATTTTGTGCACCTCAGTGTGAATGCACATTTAAATAGTGACGCCTCATGTCATTTTAATATACTTACACATTGTAAGTCAACTTGAATGTAGGTCAAGCCCCAAAAAATCGTACACCGAAAAAAAAAAATAAAAGCACATGTGCATTTTATAATAGAAATTTATTTACCTCACTGATCGACACTTCAAAAATGGGGCACACGGCTCTTAGGAGAGTGCCGATTATTAATGGAAGAGCCACACTTCCAACCAACAGTGGAACTCTTGAAGGCGAACAATGGCTTAATGGTAGGGGTGTGCGAATATTCGAAAGTTTCGAATATTCGTCGAATATTGCATTCGTAATATTCGTATTCGATTCGATAACCACATATTCGAAAAATTGGAATATTCGAACTAACTCGAATATTCGATCTTTCTGAATATTCGGTCATGTATGTTACTGTCAAGAACTTCCGATTTTGCGCCTTTACGATAAGAGAATCGACAGTAGACCATGCAGTGATTACTACGACTTCGGCGCCAGTGCGATGATGCCAGAACGGAAATACACGGGAGCGTGATGACGGCTACCGACGAACGCTCCGGCACGTCATCGCGACAAACCTGCCAACGATAAAATCTTAAAGAATCTAAATCATGAACTGCTTGCTCTGCAGTACGTGTGGCTTTGGGGTTTAACGCTGTTACCGCTCGTGTAAGCGTACTGTAAGTGTACAGAACACGCCGTTCGCTGCCGCGCCCTTGTGCGCGGGACCGCCTCAATAAAGTGCATATCGCTCGTGGAAATGAAAACAACTCGCCGCCGCTGCATTGGCCCGACAAAATACTCGTCGCACCTTTGCACGGTCTGGTGCTGAGCGAGCACTAAGAAAAAAAATGTCACTGCGCAAGGGCACATGCACGCGTACGTTAGAGCGAGCGGCGCCGCACTGTACGCAACTAGCTAGGGACGCTCAGCTTGACGTGCGATGCAGCAGGTAACATGTTTCATGTGTAGCTGCACCAGTTTTCGCTAATGGATCGCCATACAAACGTACGCGCACGCGTCGAAGAAAGCCTGACGAGTCTTACGTTAGCTGTGACGCTACTTCGAAACGAGTTGGTGGTAGAGCATGGTCATACGAATGAGCTCAAGGGTTCTTCCGCGCAGTGGCAAAGAAAATGCCATGCACTTTCCCTAACGTTACAATGGCGTCATCACATATACCGTATTTACTCGCATAATAGGCGCACCCCCAGTTTGGTCGCGAGAAATCAGATTTTGTTATTTCCGCGCATAATAGGCGCACCCCGAACTTGGCCGTGATCAGTAGTTCTGTACCGTATTTGCACGGTTGCAATTCGACGCCCTCTTATGTTAACTGGAGCGAGGCAAAAGAAAATAAGAAAGACCGCGGCAGCGCTGCGCCAGCTGCGCGGGCCCGCCGAGTGAGGAAGAAGGGCGGTTGCCTGGGCGTCGGAGTAACCTTTGCACCGGCGCGGCGCCGGCCGCTTGCCGGCCGAGCGCGCTCCGCGTGGAACGTGCGATCGCGTCCTTATCAAGTGCGCTCGAGTTTCCTGTTGGGAAAAGCGTCGTCGCACGTTTGCTACCTCGTCCGCAAATTGAAAAGCTTTTCGGCTTTCCGACGCGAGCTTTCGCCTTTGCTGCCAATACGCGGAGTTGCACAAGCTCGGCGGACTTTTGTCGCTGCTGATAACATGGCCGCGAACCTTAACATCGCACCACGCGCGCTGCTCTTGAATCAGTGCTTGAGTGCGATCTTTTCTACGCCCACAAACTTCCCGCGACAACATGCCGAACCGTAGGCTAGGCCTAATCAGCGGTGGTTGCTTTTCGGTGGCGGTCGCGGGCGATCTAAGTTGCGGTTTTGTACGGAATAAACCTAACTCTTTGCGGTTGCTCTACTTGAAGGAAAGGGGGGCATGGGTGGCGACTGTATCACTCGAATGGTGGTTCGCGATTCGATGTCTTCGACATGGGGTGCGAGCCCGTGAAATCGAACGATCGGTACCGTTCAGAGCACACAATTTCGGTCGTGGTGAAACGTAATCGGTGAATTTCCGCGATGGCGCTTTCTTTTCGTTCGCTTTTTTTTTTTTTTTCCGCATTCATTTTGTAGGCAACACGGGTCTTTCGATGTTAATTTTTGGAAATTTGAATGCTTGTAAGTACACCGCATCGCATGCCTCGATTCTCGGACACACGAGACTGCATGCTCAACACGTTTTGCGCTAGTGTAGCCTATGAAGAAGGTTGTTTCAGTTGTAGTGCGGTTATTCGTGACTTCGGTGATTTGCGTTATCAGTGGTCTAGTCTGTAGTCGGAAATAAAATTTTCGGAAATTTTACCCCGTGTAATAGGCGCACCCCGAACTTGGAGCCGGATTTTCTGGAAAAAAGTGCGCCTATTATGCGAGTAAATACGGTAGTTCTCTGTTGCTAACGGCGGAGCACATAAGGCGACGGACGGAAATTTGAGACAGTTAAAAGTAGTTCCGCTGCGTTCGCGACAGCGCTTTTGGGCATCCGTCGTACGCGCATCACACTCCGCGCGGCAGCGTCTCCTGCAATCAATCCTCAGTTACACCGTTGCTGCGATCTCGCTGTGTTGCCAACGTCAGTTTACTGCCGTCGGCAGCCAGTGCGCCGAAGGCGGTCGCAATGCGGCAAAATAGTGCCCTCGCCGCCGCGTGTTGTGGCTCCGTTAACAAAAAGGCGTATTTGGGGCATCTTTCTGTCACACATCAGCCATCATCTATCTCGCGTGCTTTCCTCGCGTTATCACCACGTGCCCGGTACTTCATAGTCACGATCATGGGGCTATCGGCGTGACAGAGCACTCTTGATCGGCAAATGGCGAGCGCGCAGTTCTCGGGAAAGGGAAGGAAAGCAAGCCAGATAACGATTATTGTTGTGTATTTGAAAGACGCCCCAAGTACACCTGTTTGCCTTAGTGGCTCGACCTTCATGTGAGAACAGGGGCAAAAAAGAAAGCGATAAAATCGGGGGTCGTACGAGCTAAAACTGATAGTGTGGGAACCCGGATTAATTGTGACCACCTTGGGCGTTTTAATAATCGCTTAGGATCAGGGGCGTAGCCAGAAATTTTTTTCCAGGGGGGGTGGCGCCTCCTTGAAATGGTCATTTATCACTCTGTATGCCATGGCGAAAGAAAAGTTCGGGGGGGAAGGGGGGGGGGACGGACGGGTCCGGTGTGCCACCCCTGGCTATGCCACTGGCTTAGATTTAAGTACACGGGCGTTAACTGTTACATTTCACCTAATCAGAATACGGTTGCCATGGCAGGTATCAAACCAGCGGCCTTGCTAGTTATCATGGCAGAGACAAAAGCTTCTTCTTTTTTTTTTTTGTAGTAAATTGCTACGACATGTGAATTCAACCCAAGATATCGCAGTCACAAGCTCAACTATTACAGTAATATGCTTCCTGGCAAGTACAGATGGTGACATTTTTTTGTGCAATAACAGACTAAAATAGCTAACAAATGTATTGTTTTCAACATAAATATATGGTAAAATAAAAGATTACGGGTAAAAAAATCGCATCTCTTGATTATTCGGTATTCGATTCGTATTCGAAAATTTTGATATTCGCACACCCCTACTTAATGGCTTAATAGTTCAAAAAGAAAAAGAAAATTTTCTTAAGGCTAGCTTGCAATAATTGTACACTACAAGCAGAGCCCAAAAGGAAACAATGTTGTAACTGCTCATGCTTGATTCTCATTTTTTCCCGCCGTTACCAGTGGTTAATTTAATTTTCGATTGACAGTTTACTCCGCGACTTTGGATTTGAACTTTCAATAAAATAGGTCGACCTAAATCGTGTAAATAGGGTATGTAGCAATATCTACATATAATTAGAAAACTGAACCAAATATTGCCAGAATTCAATTCACTATTCACTGCAACATATGCACTGCGCCAATAATATTAGTTCAAAAAATTGGGGGACTCTTAAGCTTTGTCTGTAAGAGTTGAGCACGATAGCAATACTGTATATACTCGTGTAAGGGCCGCACCCCAACTTTGGAAGCGGAAATTTCGAAAAAAAAGTTCAAAAAGTCCCGCCAGAAAAGTGTAGTTAGTTCAATTACAGATAGATGGCGCTGCAAGCTTTTCCGCTTTTATTCTACTTCCGCCGATGCGCCGACCGCGCCACCGCGCAGTTGACAGCGCGCCGCCATATTTGCCTTGTGCGGCCTCATTGTTGGCATCGTTCCGAGCATCGTGTCGATACGTTGGCAGCGCGTCTTCAGATCGGTGTCGTCGGTGTCACTTTGTTTTGAAGTAGTGAGCCCTGCAGAAGCCAGCGCAGGTGACGGACGATGGGCCGGCATCTGAGATCATTCACTGCAGCATTTAAACTGCAAGTGATTGAATATGCCGAGGAGCAGGCAAGCGGGAAGCTGGACGCAAGTACGACGTAGATGAGAAGCGCGTGCGTTACTGGATAAAGCAGAAAGATGCCCTCGCCGCTACTAACAGGAGCCGAAAGGCGTTTCGCGGGAAAAAGTGCAAGTACCTGCAACTCGAAAGCGAGCTCCTCAAGTACGTCATCGACACACGAAGGGACGGCTATGCCGTATCGACCGACATGATACGCGTGAAAGCCCTCAACATCGCTCGCCACATGGAAATACCCCAGACACAATTCAAGGCAAGTCGGGGCTGGGCTACGCGGTTTATGAACCGTAACCAGCTTTCTATTCGGCGCCGAACGACGATTTGCCAAAAGCTGCCAAGTGAGTACGAAGACCATGTGATAAAGTTCCATCGCCTTCGTGAATGCTCTCAGGAGGGAGAAGAATACGACCTGTCCCAAATTGGGAATGCGGACCAGACGCCTGTGTGGTTCGATGCACCAGAGAGCACCACAGTGGATTTGAAAGGTGCGAAAAGTGTGTTTGTGCGCACGACCGGTGCAGAACGTCAAAGGTGCACTGTGATGCTGTGCATCACGGCAGACGGCAGGAAGCTTCCGCCGTACGTCGTATTTAAAAGGAAGACTCTCCCAAATAAGAAGTTCCCTCAGGGAATCGTCGTACGCGCCCAAGAAAAGGGCTGGATGTCCGAGGAACTGGTCATTGACTGGATTAAGACCATCTGGGCAAACAGACCTGGAGGGCTGTTACAACGGAAAGCCCTCATTGTTTTGGACAGTTTCAGGGGCCACTTGACCGACCGCGTCAAAAACCGACTTGGCACAACTCGTACGGACTTGGCTGTTATTCCTGGAGGCCTGATGAGTGTGCTGCAGCCGCTCGACGTATGCATTAACCGTCCATTCAAAGCGGAATTTCGCCGATGTTACTCTGAATGGATGGCTGGAGGCTGCCATGAGAAGACCCCTACAGGACGGCTGAAGCGGGCGTCGCTCCAACAGGTGTGTGAATGGATTTTGAATGCGTGGCATGCCATGTCAGTAGAAGTAGTCGCGAAAAGCTTCAAGGTAACCGGAATTTCGAACTGTATGAACGGCACTGAAGATGACCGTCTCTGGGAAGACGCCGACGCCGAGGCGAGCTCCTCCGAGAACGAGGACAGCGATAGCGAAATGGAATCGTAATAAAAACATTCCTGGCATGTCATTTGTGACTCTCTTGCACTCTGCTACTGTTGCATAAACAGTACAGACCTTTGGTGAGCTGTCATCGGCCTGATTCGTGTAAGGGCCGCACCTAGCAAAATTTTCGAAAAAAAAAGTGCGGCCCTTACACGAGTATATACGGTATCTGCACGCACAGATGCACGTGCTTACACGCGCACATGCACACACACACATACTATTGCCTTCTCTTTTGCTAGTCGCTTCTCAGTGAAGACCTAAACTGTGCCACAAGAAAAGTCAAAGTGCAAAACATCGTCCGGCTCCTATCTTTAGTTGCATCTACCTCGAATTTTCGCTCATGGCCAACGCTACTTCTGGTGTCAGTGGTGACACCACTGACACCAGAATTTCTGCGTAACGAGCTCTTGAATACTATCACATTAAAGTGTATTGGTGCAGTTGTCACGGTAGTGACGGCCGTGTATGTGCTTGGGCGCAGATGATGAACGACCTGTCCATGGAGGTGTGCGAGGCCAGCGAGGCTCTGCTGCTGCATGAGGCCCTGCGCACGCGCACCACCGAGGCCCTGGCGTGGGACTCGGGCCTGCTGGGCCTGCTCAACCGCTGCCAGGAGAGCTGCATGCTGGCCGAGAACGCCGCACCTCTGGCCCCCGCCGAGCAGCAGCTGCTGCAGCTGCAAGGGTCGGCACCCCTGCCCAACGAGGCCAGCGTCGAGTGGCTGCGCTCGCTCCTCGACAAGGTGGGTGTTGGGACCACTTGGTCTCGTAGAGAAATCACCAGCGAAACTCTGGCAAGCATTAGTTACAGTGCTTACAGAAAGAACAACGAAGACAAGCGAAGTGTCACCAAATTGTCATTCCCTTTGTATGCTTTTGCAAGGCATTCAGCACGACCCAGGACCGGCGATGTATTCGGCCCACGAACAAGCCATTTGCAAAGTGAAGTACAGCAGTCAGAAGAGGGCTGTTTGCTTTTTTTCGATGCTGCTGTTGCACTGAAAAAGTTATCTGTACTATGAACTCCTGTGTTTCTTTTCTCTTTATCTAAACGTATTGGCTTATCGACACATTTTCGTGGTATTGTCTGCATCTGAAGCATCAATTTGTGACCGTATTTTAGTGTACCACATCCCTCCACAGTTCGTAATGACGACGGTCACACTTACCGTGGGTGTAGATAGGTATGTCACCAAAGTGTAGGATATTTCTTCATCGATTAACACTGTGCCATGTGCTACACCTAGGTGGCGCTCGGTGCCTGCAGGGAACAGCTGGAGCAGGCCAAGACCAGCCGAGACACTGCCAGGGAAGCCCTGCAAAACCAGGTGAGAGCTCGATTGCATATATATACCTCTCGTACAACGCTCACAAAATAAAAAACTTCCCCATCTCCCGCTAAAGGGAACCATGTGTGGATGCGAAGCAGCGGGGAGATAATCAGCTTGAGCGGGAGGAACGTCGCCGCTCTCATTTCACGGCAGCGGTCCCGCGCTCATCGCGGCGCTGCACAGGAGAAAGAATGAGGCGCGCGCGCTCCTTTATTTTCATACCGCGGAACTACCGTGGCGCCCCCAGCGAAGTATGCAGCTGTCACACCACCTGTCGTGCGCCCCCGCTCCGTAGAGGATTCCTAGAGGACAGGACGGGGGGGACCGTAGGAGAGGAGAGAGAGGGGACGTGCATGCGCTGTGGGGGGTGTGGGACGCGGGAGCCGCTCCGTAGAGTATTCCTAGAGGAGAGAGGGGGGAGGGGACACACATGCGCTGTGGGGGTGTGGGACGCGGGAGCCGCTCCGTAGAGTAGAGGATTCCTAGAGTAGAGAATGGGGGTGAGCGTAGGAGAGGATAGGGGAGGGGACACGCATGTGCTGTAGGGGGTGTGGGACGCGGGGGGCCGCTCCGTAGAGTAGAGGATTCCTAGAGTAGAGAAAGGGGGTGAGCGTAGGAGAGAGAGGGGGGAGGGGACACGCATGCGCTGTGGTGGTGTGGGACGCGGAAGGAGGGACGGACTAAGCCCCCTCCAAACACATGCAAGCAAGATCAAGGAATGGGGTCAACCTGGGCGACAGACACCACCTGCCTAGCCATTGCTAAGCAGCCTCTCCGTGCTCTCAGCCATGACTCTGATGACTGCGATTGTGGTTGACGGCCTTCATATTACTACAGTGTTCTTGTTCGCATAATGGGGGCTTCCCTACTTCATGAAAGTGGCCGGACACGAGGGGGGAGGACGCGGGAGGGACGGACATAGCCCCGAGCATATGACGCTTCGCATCTAAAAGATCCGGTCTTGCTTGCATTACCATGAAGCCCTGCCATGAAGCCAACTTGCACACCAAATTTCGGGTATAGCCTGCATCCCAACTTTAGCTTCGGATTTCTGCTATTTGTTGTGCAGCCTATACACAGCAAAATATAGTACTCTCGACTCTGCCATCTTCAGTTAGTGTCACATTGGTGTAATACTGGCTTGTAAACTCACACCAAAGCCAATTACCATTACCAGAATTATAGTGACATGGCATGCTTGTCTCGGGCAGTTGCACATAGCAAGTTGTTATACCCAACGTTTTGATATGTCCTTTCATTTCATGAGCACTGCACAGTTATGGATAGCGCTGCCACGGCCTGCGCTTCATCGGAGTCACTACTGTTCACCTACGCTGATTCGGGGACCCGACAGACGATCTCATCATCGCCCAACTCTGCGAAAGCGCCCAAATAACATCGTATTGAGGTCGGCCGCCTTCGAATTGGCGAATAATTGTGGCCTTTTTTGCCATCCCCAATTTCTTGTGGTTGCCGCGTTTCTTCGTTAGTACCGACCGCGCGGATGGAATGGGTGGCGTTGTAGCTGTCGTAGCCATTTCAGTAGATTAGGCCTGGCCACAAAACAACTGACAAGCAAACTTTCAAATGCCAAAAGGGAACGACATCAGGCTAGTTCGTGCTGCAGAGCTCGTGATTCCGTTCTTCCTTGGTCCGTTTCGTACGCGCGGCCATTTTGAACGTCACACCAAGCAGACTCCGAGCGTGGCTTGGCTTGGCTTGCTGTTTGGCTGTGGCAGCTGTTCCATGAATACTCGGCTGGCCGAAGTCGAAAACGCCCATTACAAGTCGCCAAAACGCATAGGCTTCGAGATCGGCAATTGTAATGTCTGCACTTTACACTGGCATGATGTCCAGCCATACACAGTGCAACCTTTCAGTGCTGGCAACCTAGCGAAGATATTGTAAACACGTGTGTAAACATCGCGGACAGCTGGTCATGGAGTTCGGCGCCGCTCTCGATCAGCCAGCCGGAGTCCGAAATATCGAACTGCGCGCCGTGGGGCGTCCGAATTTTCGGTCGTGAGTTTACATTACTTCAATGGGACGAGTGGCGGTGCCGCGAGGGTGTCCGAATAAACGGGCATGTCCGAATTATCGGCGTCCGAATAAACGGTCGTCGACTGTATTTATGTGCAGTGCCTAAAGGCATTGTTACGCTTACCGTACTTACTGGATTGTAACATGACCACGATTGTAACTCAAGGGGTGACTTCTTGGGGAGAAAAATTAAACAAAAATAAAATAATTGTTTGCATCTTTGCACTTTTACAACTTGAATTTCAATATTCGATTGTAATGTGAGGGTCGACTTAAGGTAGTGAAAATCTGGAAGGAAACTTGCATTACATTCGAATAAATATGGTGTGTGTCTCCAAAGGCTATTTCATTAGGGCAAAATTTTTAAATCCGTGTTGTTCCCCCTTCTGGCGCAGTTACCTTGGCAGTCATACAAATTTGTTGTATAGTATGTACCGTATTTACTCGAATCTAGGCCGCCCTCGATTGCAGGCCGACCCCGAAATTCGCAAGGCCAGGAAAAAAAAAAAGTTTACCTCGAATGCAGGCCGAATGACAGAAACGCCGTTTAATCGGCAGAAAACCCAGGATTTTTATTGCATAAGCGCACATTCTTTTCGTGCACGCCGAACTCGTGCTGCTATTGCAGGTTTGAACTTTTCTCCGCGTGCAAAACAACGCTCTAGCGGCACTGCTCGATTGGAGCCATCGCTTCAAAAGCACATGTGGCGCAAGCGTTTCGCGAGCACATGGTTTAGATGCGACGATTCCAGAACTCTACCAATGCGACTGCACAAAACAATCGCTTTCAGAAAACTGCGAACTCCGCGCTCTATGCATCGCGCCACCGAGCCCGTGTGCGTCTGTCGCGCCTGCGCGCACGCGAGAGGCGGAGAGAAGGGCGGAGGGGGTGTCAAAGCTGTCAAAGTGCATAGTGATTGCCGGTGCCGCAATCACGGGACACGATCCACCTTTGCCGGCGTGAAATCTTGCCGGCTCGACAACCCTCGCTGCATGAACGTAGGACTGCGAGATTTCGGAACAATGGACAGTACGAAGCAGACAACGTGGGTTCGCCTGTGTAGCCAAGGGGACCACCACTCCGCCGCTGAGCGACCACGTGACCACGTCACCGTGCAACGCTACCGCAGGATGTCGCGAAAGTTTTCGAATAGCGTACTTGCTAAATTAGCGGGCGTTGCGGCCGTAGCGTTAGCGTAAGGGCGCCATATGAGTTTTAGAATAGCGTTTGTCCCCCAAAAACGCTGACGCTGCAAAGGGGCTTTGCGGGCCGCACACTATTTCGGATTTCCTGCCGGTGGACCGCAAACGCTAACGGCGGTTAGCGTTATCACGCATGCGCAGGGGGTGCGACCGCAACAGATAGCATACACAAAGCTTTGCGTACGCTATTCGAAAATTTCCTAATGAGCCTCGGACGCACATGCAGAACAGCCTGCACACGGCAGCCTGAGATCGGCACATGGCGAGCCGTTATACCGCTAGCGTGGCCGGGCTTTTACGTATGCGGTGGCTGCGGTCAAACCATGGTACTTGAATCTAAGCCGACCTCCCCCACTTTCGCGCATCGTTCTCTTTTTTTTAAAAAACATCGGCCTAGATTCGAGTAAATACGTTATATATTTTGGTATTGCTATGCTGAAGAATTTCATCTCATGCCTGAGCTTTCCCACAGCATTTCTTGCAGCTGAGACCAGAGTTCTCATGCACAAACAGAGTTTCCTCTTACTGCATCCATCAACATAATGCCTTCTCCACACAGGTGTCGACGTTGCGCACTGATGTGTTGGGCAAACACCACGAGCTTCTATCCGAGCTGCGCTCGCTGCTCAAGTCTCTGGCACGGCAGGAGGACATGGCCGTGCAGGAGTACCTGGCCACCTACCGGCAGGTGAGGCTGCTTTTTTGCACCAGGCAATGTACTCGTGAAGCTGTTTATGGTACCACCAGTTTTTGTTTGGCGGCATTGTTGGAGTTTGGAGGAAAACCCTGTGTTTCCATTCCCGTCCCATTAATTTCTGCACGATTTGTTAATAGTTCAGTGTTCAGTGTCCTCCACTAAGGCTCATGCATCCTAACGAGATGCTAACTGTTTAGAGGCTATGCCAGCACACGTGTGTGCAGTTCTCATGCCTTCAGCAGAAAGCACTGTTTTGTTCTGAAGCTGATCCAGCCAAACGAAATGTGACCATGCACCTCTAGGCTTTGTTGTTGCATTGTAGCCAGATTGACTTCAAACCACTTGTATCTGTCAAACAGATGCTTATCAGAAATGGAGCCACTAAGGAGTGTGTGGGAATGTGAAATCTAAATCAAGTGGGTAAGTGCTGTAAAAGTCTCCGCAGTCACTTCATGGCACTAAGTATGTTGCTGGTCAATGGCTGTGCAAGATAATTTGAGGTTAGCATGGAGAATATTTTATGTGGCAATTATCAGCATTGAAAAATGATGTGGATGTCACTTACAATTAGTGGCTCAGACTCTGGTAAAGCTCCTAGCCTAAAACTATTGCTCACAGCAAAATTTTTGCCCCATTGTATAGATATCACTGTCATTCAGAGTTAACTTACTTCAAATGCTTTCACTTTCACGAAACTGTCATATTCAGGCCGTTCGTTGCAATGGGGGTTGCAGCAACTAGGGTGTCCTGCAGCCTAGCCTAAGGGTGTAGGTTCACATCTCGCGCATGGCTGCTGTGTTCGGCAGAAGGCAGAATGAAGATGCATTGGGCACGATTGGGTTTAGCTATACATTGAAGGGACACTAAAGTGAAATGATGACTTGGTTTACATTGAAAAACTGTACTCTGAGAACTCTAATGTTGCAAGTTTCACCATCCTAAGTTCATTACGAGAGGAGAAAATCAAGGTTGCAGTTTCATTTTTAAATTTCGCGACATTGGCTCGATGAAATTTCCTGAAACTTCGTATGTTAGGTGTGTTGTCCCCACAGATGACAATGTACTTCATTTTAACTGATTGGCAATTACGTAGGACCTAGTAGACACCGTCAAAATCTATGACGTCATGGTGTTTGGTGCGGGAACCTTAAGGTGGTGTCTCCTCCTGCATTTTCTTTTCGCGCGTTTGCTCACTTACGAAGTGTCGTCTTGCAGTAAGAGTGACGTTTTCAGGATTGTGGAATTGCACTTTACTAATATGCAAAAAATTGTTTTTCTCTTTAGTGTCCCTTTAAAGAATATCAAGTTGTACAAAAAAATCAATTTCAGTCCCCACACTAGTGTCACTCATAGCCCCAGCGTCACTTTGAGAAGTGGATGGGACAATCATCCATTCAGTCATTCCTCACTAACCTGTCTATTGGGACATAAACAAAAGTGGAGAGAGTGTTCAAGGTGCATGCTGTAGTTGGTCAGTGATGTGGGCGAGTGCTACACCAACTCGCCCAGATCAAGCTCAATCTGTTGTTCGGTTTACAATTGAACCGCCAACTGTTGCTACTGCACTATCGGACTAGGCCGTTTCTTACAGTAGTAAACAATCTTGAAGTGCTATAGTATTGTGCACCTCCGAACCTTACTATTCCACACTGCAGAAGATTAGAGAACTTTCAGAGCAAATGTCCCCATATTGTGTAGGCTATGGCATGAAAATTATTGTAGGTATAGTATACAGTATATTCGTATGCTCTTATCTCTTAGTTCTCCGCATTTTATCTGGTCACTTTTTTTCTTTCTTCATTCTTTATCTGGAATTCCAGTTCTCCGAGCGTGCATCTGAACTGGTGAGGACTTTGCTGGCCCCTGATGCGACACCCAGTGAGAGTGCCCAGAAGGCACTCTCGGAGCTCATCGACATGGTACCTCGTGTCTACGATGGGCTCACGGAGCTGGCCAACGCTCAGGGTGAGTACAGTTAGGCGCCATTGTGATTGTGAGAGTGCAACAAGAAGGAATGTGAAAAGCGCCTGTGGTCTGTAGGCCATTCTCCATACCGTATTTACTTGAATCTAGGCTGCCCTCGATTGCAGACCAACCCCCGAAATTCGAAAGGCCAGGAAAAAAAAAAAGCTTACCTCGAATGCAGGCCGAATGAAAGAAACGCCGTTTCGTCGGCAGAAAACCCATCATTTTTATTTGTCAGACTCGACGATATGCTTGGCGATCCACAACCACGTTCACTACACACCCTTTATTCCCGGCACCCCATATCCAACATGTCCTACCCCCATCCTCGTACCCCCCGTCCCTCTCTCCTGTATTCCCGCGCGCCCCCCTTGCTGTTCACTCGACACCCGCGCCATCTCGTTCCTCCGCTGTCAACCACACACAGCCTCCGAGACCCGCACCCAACACACGCGCACTCCTCACTCCCTTATCTCTCACAGCTCTCCCCCCCCTCAAAGTGTGAATCCGTGGCGGAAGGGAGAAGTAATGGTTCGTGGTACAGCACTAACTGATCAGCATGGGCGATGGTTCGACGACATCCCGTTGCTGGGTCACTGAGGATGAAGTCATTTTCACCAACCTGCTTGACCACACGATAAGGTCCACCTCGCCGCGGTGCCAACTTGGCCGAAACACCCTTGGCTGCATCACTCAAGGTGTGTGTGTCCAAGAGCACAAGGTCACCTTCTTTGATGGTTGTTGACTGTCGATGGCGATCATAACTTGACTTCTGAGCCTGCCAGGCAGCTGCTTGATGCTTCTTAGCATACTTCACGACTTCTCCAAGGCACTGCCTGAGTTCTGCAGCAAGCGCATGGTGTGCTGCTTCTGGAGGCTCCGTGTCCTCCTTGTCGCCTGCAGGTTCCCACGCAGTGCGCAACTCTCTGCCATAGCAAAGCAATGCTAGAGTATATCCGGTGACTACGCTCTCCACCGTGCACATGGCAAGGCCGATCTCGGGTATATGGCGGTCCCAGTCTTTGTGGTTAGTGCAGTATGCGCGTAGACACTGCTTAATCGTGCCATTGTGACGCTCCACCATCTGACCAGCCGGCCTGTAAGGCACAGTATGCCGATCCTTGATTCCCCAGTGTTTAAGGAGATTGCGCCACAATGTGCTGACGAAGGGCTTCCCGTTGTCACTGGTGATGGCCACGGGTGTCCCATGGCGGCAGAAGACTTGGACCATGCATTCCAGTATTTTTGCGCTGGTTGCTGCTCGCAGAGGGAACAGCTCTGGAAACTTTGTGAACTTGTCGATGACCACTAGCAAGTATTTGTGGCCACGAGGTGTTGACGGCAAAGGTCCAATTATGTCAACACTTGGCTCTTCCATGGGTGCCGTCGCCCACTGACTGCTCATGAGGCCTTCAGGCTTCTTGCGCCGAGGTTTTGTGCGCTGACAGACAGCACAGCCCTGCACATACTTTGATATGTCCACCCGCATGCCCTGCCAGACAAATCGTGCAGCTACACGTCTCAAAGTTTTGAAAAACCCTGCGTGGGCCGCCGTGGGGTGATCATGCGCCATTTTCAATGCCAGGTGCCGGAGGTGAGAAGGCAGCCATGGGACCCTTTTGTTGCCTCTTTGCTGAACTAGCAGTCCACTTGGCTGCAGTTCTGTTGTTTCTGCCAGATCATGGAAAAGACGATGATCAGGGTCTGAATTTGAGAGCGTAACGCCTTAGACCACGGTTTTCAGTTTTGAGAGACGGCTGTCACAAGCCTGCTCTTGTACCAGTTGTCCGGTGTCGCTTAAAGGTGTATCGTCGTCCAAGGCAACTGCTATTTGCTCAAATGTAATTTTTCCCTTCAGGTTCTTGTGCAGCAATGGGAAACAGTCTCTCGGACAAGCTGTCACTGGGGTTGTCTTCAAATTGAAGTGGGGCTCTACTCAGGGCATCTGCGGGTATGTTTGCCAGCCCCGTCTGTGCTTGATTCTGCAATTGAACCCTTGCAGCCGAAGTACCCAACGCTTGACCCTGGGCAAAGCTTGGCCGGTGCTGAACATCCATGACAGAGATGAGTGGTCACAGTGTATCTCAAACACTGTAAACTCAAGATACGCCCTGAATTTGTCCACTGCCCACACCACTGCAAGGCATTCCCACTCCTGGACAGTATAGTGGCTTTCAGCCTCTGTGAGAACCCTGCTAATGAAGGAAACTGGCTGCAGTCCATCAGGGCCAGCCTGCAGTAGCACAGCTGCAATGCCAATGCCACTTGCATCCGTCTCCACCACAAATGGTCGATTTAGATCTGGAAGGCTCATAACTGCATCCTGAACTAAGGAATGCCTGAGCGCAGTGAAAGCTCGCTCTTGGCCCTCTTCCCACCGCCATGGCTCGTTTTTCTTCAGAAGGACAGTGAGTGGATGTGCCGTCAGTGAGAAGTGTGGTATGAAACTGCGATAATAACCAGCAAGTCCCAGGAAGGCCTGCAACTGTTTAATCGTGGTGGGTCTTGGATAATCCAGCACCGCCCGCACTTTCTCTTCATCTGGTCTGCACTGCCCAGGGGAGATGACGTGGCCCAAAAAGCTTAAGGGACTGACGGCACACCTGCATTTTATCAGGGTTAATCGTAAGGCCAGCATTCTCAATATGGTGCAACACTTCCCTTACATGCTCCACATGGCTCTCGAGACTTTCGGAGTAGACAAGGACATCGTCTAGAAACGCCATGGCAAAGTTATGATTTATTCCTTGCAACAGCCGGTCCATCAAGGTTTGAAAAGTTGCCGGGCCGCCTGCCACCCCCGAAGGGCATTCTCGTAAGCTCAAATGTGCCCTGATGGCAGATAAAGGCTGTTTTCGCTATGTCAGCCTCAGACACAGGAATCTGAAAAAACCCCTGGGAGAGGTCGAAGCTTGAGAACCACACTGCACGACCCAACTGCGCTAGCAGCCAGTCCGTTCGAGGCATTGGGTAGGCAGGTACTCGGGTACGTGCGTTCAACGGCCGGTAGTCCACAGCAAGCCGGTAGCCTCCAGACTTCTTGGCAACAAGCACTGGGGCACTAGTCCAAGGGCTGGTGCTAGGTCTTATAAGACCCTTTTCCAAGAGGTCATTCACACATTCTTCAATGATCTTTTGCTTTTTTGCATTTACTGGCCGCAGCTTGCATCTCACAGGCGCACTATCTCCAGTGTCAATGCAGTGCTGAGCGAGGGTGGTGCATCCAGGAATTGCAGTAAACAAATGAGAGAAGTCATCGAGCACCTTATTCATGGTTTGTATGTCTTCGTCGGCAGGAAAAGTGCTTCCCGTGCCTGGTACTACAAGCACTTCTTCAAAGAGGCCCTGCAAGCAATAAGATTCGTCATCTTCCTCTATCGCGAGTGCAGCAGTCACATCCCTGTCACGCTTAGCAAATGGCACAATGCACTGCGGGTCGGTTCCAATAGTCCACCCACCCAGCGCTACATGTAGGGATATGCCTGTCGCATTCAAAAAGTCTCTGCCAAGCACGATGTCCCAACACAAATCTGGCACGCACAGGAAACGTTGTATGCGGCTGCTTGTGGCCCAATGTATCTTGCACTTTAGGGATGTGGTTGACCGCGACCAACCTGTTGCCAGTCGGAGTGCTCGTTCCTGTGTCCTGGGTTTGGCGCCTGTCGTCTCGGCCACTTTTGCCGCTGGTGTTCCAAGCAAGCTCACACTTGAGCCTGTATCTAGCAGGGCCAGGAATGTAGTCTGCCCAATTCGCACTTCCAGGAGAGGCTCTCTGTTGCCGGCCAAGGCCGCTACCCGCAGCGCTGTCTCGTAGGTGCTTGCCGGAGTAGCACCTACCGTCTCCCGTTTCCCGGGCACTGTGAGCGGATATGTCCGATTCTGTTGCATAGGTAGCAGCGGGGCGGCCCGCTACGCCGACCCGAAGGGCACTCGCGGGCAATGTGACTGACGCCTCCGCAGCGATGGCAGGTAATTCCACCGGAGTCGAGCGGTTGGTATCCTTGCGGCTGTGGCAGCGCTGGGAAATGAGGCCTTGTAGCAGAAGCGGGCGGCCTGTGCAACTGGTCCCGGTGGTAGGACGGCTGTATTGCCGCGGGGTGCAACGGCCAGTAAGATGCCGCCGACGGATGCTGCACCGGCACGGCAGCCGCCACCATCGTCACTCCAGGCCTCGCTCCTGACAGGCCGGCCACATTTACAGCTGGCTGGAAGGCGAGGTCCCGCACAACTTGATCGGTTGGAGGTGGCGGTGGCTTATACTGGAACCGCCGCCAATAACGCTCCATGAGGCCGTCAGCTGCTCTTGCCAGCTCCGCGAGATTGGCAAAATGCTTGCCTTCCACCAAATCTTGGAGTTGCGGGTGCATCTGTCGCAACACACGGTCAACCTTTTCAGATTCCGGCACTTCACCGCAGATTCGGTCATAATATGCCGCGATCGTGTAGATAAACTCTTTTAAGTTTTCTTCGGGGTGTTGAGTGCGGAGCTCAAGTTCTTGTTTTAGGCGCCGCTTCGCGTCAATCGAAGAAAGCTCCGCAATGAACGACGCCTTGAAGTCATCCCACGATGAAAAGGACTTCACGAAACGCAGCCACAACTTCGTGCTACCCTCCAGAGCCGCGGGCACGACGTGACTAAGCCTTTTGTCGGCGCCAATACCAGTCACCAGGCAAAAGGTTTCCAGCTTGTCCAGGAATTCCTCGGGTGATTGTGTGTCGCTGAATCCCGTGACCCTCGGGGGTTGACTTCCCGAGGACCGCGGGGCGCAGTCACCTGTCGGTTGGAATGCCGCCGCTGTCATGGGGCCTGCAGGCATGGGCTCGGCCATCATGAGTCTTTGTCTGACGACCGCCGCGATTTGCTTACGCTGGATGGCGGAGCCGTTTGTTTGCCCCAGAAGATGTTGAAGCAGCTCCTCTGGCACATTCACCACGTCCATCTCTGTTGCCATGTCGATCCCGGACGAGCCCCCCACTTGTCAGACTCGACGATATGCTTGGCGATCCACAACCACGTTCACTACACACCCTTTATTCCCGGCACCCCATATCCAACATGTCCTACCCCCCATCCTCGTACCCCCCGTCCCTCTCTCCTGTATTCCCGCGCCCCCCTTGCTGTTCACTCGACACCCGCGCCATCTCGTTCCTCCGCCGTCAACCACACACAGCCTCCGAGACCCGCACCCAACACACGCGCACTCCTCACTCCCTTATCTCTCACATATTACATAAGCGCACATCCTTTTCGTGCACGCCGAACTCGTGCTGCGATTGCAGGTTTGAAGTTTTCTCCGCGTGCAAAACGACGCTGTAGTGGCACCGCTTGATTGGTGCCATTGCTTCAATAGACCCTTTAGAAAATTCAGCGCCACCTATAGAATGAAACCGAAAAACATGTTTTTCCGCCGGCTCGAGGGGCCAGTTCACCCACGGCGATGCGCGCAGCTGATACGAGTACGCGATAATCGCAGCAGGCAGTTCTGACTCGCTGCAATCCCTCTTGCGTGGTTTTCTGTGTACGGATTTGACCAGTAGGCGAGCCTTGGCAATGCTGTCGTGTTGTGTTCCCTTCTGCAGCGAACGGAGCGTCAGAGATGAACACGGAAACAAGGTACAGCCGCCCCTTTTTTTTAACCTGAAGCGCGCGGCGTCGACTGCCCAGTCGATAAGCGGCGTTTAACGGAGCACAACGACGAACTGAACGAGAATACATGCATGCCTGCGATGAACAGTCCTATGCAGCTGTCTTCTGCTAGGCTGTTCCGGGAACCCGGCCACCAGGACGCCCGGAACAGGCGCTTACAGACTCGGCGGTCGATGCTCGCGTGTTCAGGTAAAAAAATGGGCGGCTGTACGTGCGTTAGCCTATTCGCGTATTGAAATAGTGAGTGCTTTACTTTTAAAAAAATGCGCCAAGAGCGTACCGTCAGACGCACGAACATGTGCTAGCTCGTGCTTACATTGGCCCTAGTGTAATGGGGTATGCGGTATGGCTGATGACTGCGTTCGTACCGATTGATATGCTGTGCGGTTATTCGTCACCTCTTCGATAGCTGGGCCTGTACGTACGTACGGCTGGACAGAAGTGACCGTTTTATTTTCCAGCCAAATCGCTGTTCGGATGGGCTTGTAAACAATCAACATTTCATCATCGGAACAGTAAGTGCACTTTTCTAAAACACTGGCCAGATGTGCCGCATGCACAGCTCTTGCTTTTTAAATGCCCTGCGAGCGAACCACTGCTTACGATGCGATGCTTCCTCAATCCACTGTCGCCCCTACAACTACATCACTGTTACCGGTCAGCATCGCTGGTGCAGGTAATAGCTATAGAAGAAGGGCGTGCACGCAGCGCGCTTCCGCTACCACGCGCATAGCTGACAACCTGCGTAAGTGGTGACCGTAGGGCCTTATAAGCACACTAAATCAGTTAAAGAACCGATAAATTGTCGTATTTTGCCGCCACAATGTTCATACTACAGTCGATCCCGGATATATCGAACTCGAAGGGGATCGCGAAATAGTTCGATATATCGATAATTCGAAATACAAAATATGCGTATTGAAGGCTTAAATTAAAGCATTGCAGGCCTCGAAACAGTTTTCGGAAATCGTAACAAGCGCTAACATTACAGTTCGCTAACAGTATGCTAAAAAACAAGGTGACAACTTTTTTTGCAAGCTACCGCACTTTATTTCGCGTGTCCGTAAACGTGTCTTGCTTCTAGCGCGCCGTCAAGTTCATCGAGTCATCCTCAGTAACATTGCAAATAAGCAAGTTCAGCACCGTCGGCCACAACAGCGGTGATTGCACTGTAGCGCGGTAATTGATTATTGGAGGCAGCGGCAGCGTTGACATCTTCATAACCGCACGGGTCCACTTCCGCGGGGACCAGCATCGTCAGCCGTTATCTCGGCATCGATGCTCTCAGAAACAGCTACGTCGTCATCCGCACTGATGAAGTCGCTAGCTGCGCTCCCGTCCGAGATAGCGCCCGGAAATGCTAATAAGTCGCAAATTTCACTGAGGCACCGAACGCCGTTGTCAGCGGCAACCAAAGTCGTCACCTGGCACCAAATTCGATTAGGAAATAGTTCACGACGGTGCTTTACTAGACGTCGTTCCAAGCACCGATCATCATTTTTATCGCTACGAGCGGGTCAATGCTTAGTTCGGCTCCCCGAATAAGAATTTATCAGTACAGGAACGAAGCAAGAAGTACACAAGCCGCAAGA
>JALIZH010000522.1:0-17662 GCA_030522465.1 Rhipicephalus appendiculatus
CTAGCCGCCTACATCTGGGCGCCCTCGTGGTCGCCTCCGTAAGTTGACATTAACCAAAATTGGCATAGGTAGGTACGAAAATAAGACGAACATGGCTGTCTGGTTGTGATATGGTGGTATGAGTAGCGCGAAAATCTTTCCAGTCACGTGCGGCACATACCGGGCGTATACCACGGGCCGCGGGATGCTGGTATGAGGCACAGGTGATTCACAGTGGATCGACCCAGGAACGGCGAGAACAGACATTGATAATTTAAGCGGGTACATGTCCAAAAAATCCGGCATCAGCCACGTGAACCCGACGTATGCAAAGAATAGAAATCCGGATCCCAGCAGGAGTCGAAACCAGGTACTCTGAGCGGATATCAAATATTCTACCACAGAGCCAAGCCATGACTTGAAATTACTTTTGAAAAGATCCTATGCGCAAGAAAAATGTCGGTGCAACCAACGTCAATTGTGCTTGCAGTGCTGGCTATCTAACTTCATGACAAGGTAATAAACATTACTCATGTACTCATATTGCCACGCACCTTTCTTCTGTACTCGGTTTTCGCCCACAAAGACTGCCCGCGTGCTCAGCGCAAACCGCGCCTCATTGTTCTAGAAGCTTCACGATTATTGTAGATCGTTGTGTTAAGATTACGCGCAAGACGCGAACACTTGAGATTATTCCAGAGCTTGCGCTACGACTAGTGATAAGGCTAGAATGTTCGACGAGTGATTTATAAAAGCCGGCGCGTTCCAGCGAAGTTCAGTTTGATCGACGGCCGACGCTCTGTTCGCCGCTATCAGTGCCAGCGTTTATTGCTGTAATCTCACCTTCCTTTTACCGGCCACAAGTTCGGCCCAAATAAAGTGTTTCATCTTGGACTACTGCCTACTGCCTTCGTCAACGTCACGACCACGTGACATCTGGTGGAGGTGCTGGTTCCTTGATGTTCCGGACTCCCACGAAAAGCCGGGACCCAAGCCCACAGCGTGAAGAAGACATCGAAGATCCCGTGCAACAGCGAGCTAGCCGTAGGCTACAAGGCTTGCCACCTGCATACGGCCTCCTACCTGAGAAAACAAAAACTACGCCGACGAACACAACAGCGACAATGGCCACCGCTGTGTCACCAGCGACAGTCGTGATGCAGCAACCCAGGGAGCCACCGACTTTTCACGGATCAACGAGCGAAGACCCCGAAAGCTGGCTGGAGACGTACGAACGAGTGGCGACGTTCAACAACTGGGACTCCGACGAAAAGCTGCGCCGCGCCTACTTCTACCTAGAAGACGCAGCGAGGACGTGGTTCGAGAACCGAGAACGAGCATTACAAACTTGGGATCTCTTCCGAACGACGTTCCTAAGTACGTTCACCAGCGTCGTCCGCAAGGAACGGGCCGCTTCTTTGCTGGAGACCCGGGTGCAGCTACCAAACGAAAACGTCACCATCTTCACGGAAGAGATGACTCGACTTTTCCGCCTGGCCGACGCTGAGATGTCTGAAGACAAAAAGGTCCGTCTCCTCATGCGGGGTGTTAAACAGGAACTGTTCGCAGGGCTTGTACGCAACCCGCCCACGACGGTTGCTGAATTCCTCACCGAGGCTACAACGATTGAAAGGACACTTGACATGCGGACGAGACAGTACAATCGCTCTCCACTGTCTGCAGCATATTCCGAAGTGCACCCCCTGGCAACCGACGACTTGCGTGAAACCATACGAGCGATTGTGCGGGAGGAGCTGCGCAAGTTGTTACCTTCGCCGCAACCTCAAGTGAATTCGATCGCCGACATTGTCCGCGAAGAAGTTCGTCAATCGCTTGGAATTGCCGAAGCACCGCAGCCTCAGCCGGCAACCATGAGCTATGCTGCTGCAGCCCGACGCGACGTCCCCCCTCCACGCCCACGTCAAGAGGCCGCACCACCGCATTTCCGCCGCCAGACACCGTCGTCGCCGACGACATACCGCTCACCTGCCGGCCAGCGCTACCCTCAGAGGAAGACCGACGTTTGGCGCGCCCCGGACCACCGCCCACTATGCTACCACTGCGGTGAAGCCGAGCACACGTACCGCCGCTGCCAGTACCGGGAGATGGGACTACGAGGTTTCGCCGTGAACGCGCCGCGTCCGCAGCCTGGCGAACGACCTCGTGACATCGCCGACTACCTCACAGGAGCGCAGTGGACACCACGACGACCTTCCCGTTCTCCGTCGCCCGGCCGCTACATGTCACCGCACCGCCGGCAGTACACTGGCGCAAACCGGGGCCGGTCACCTAGCCCGTACCCGGGAAACTAAGGGCAGCAACCGATGGAGGTGCGGTTGCTGTTCGACGAAATGCCGAAGATCCTCCGCGGCCGCCGACGACGACAACGCGACGAGACCTGCGCAACACGATGCGAAGCAGACGAAGCCCTGCCGACGAAACCTCGCGGACCGAAGAAAACCTGACGACGCAGCATGGAAGCACCGCAACAAATCGACGCAGCCGTGATCCAACGCCGCGACATAACCGCAACGCAAGGCGACGGACTAGCGACCTCGACGTTCTCATCGACGGCCACAACGTCACCGCTCTCGTCGACACTGGGGCCGACTATTCCGTCGTCAGTGGGCCATTCGCCACCAAGCTGAAGAAAGTAAAGACCGCTTGGAGTGGACCCGAGATCCGGACAGCTGGAGGCCACCTGATAACGCCGATTGGAGTCTGCACGGCGAGAGTCACCATCAATAACCGGACTTATCCTGCGAGCTTTGTAATCCTACAAAACTGCTCCAGGGATGTAATACTTGGAATGGACTTCCTAAGCGACCACGGCGCCGTCATCGACCTGAGGTCTGAATCGATAACCCTAACCTCAGACAAAGCGCTCCCGCTCCACGCAACTCCAGGGAACCATGCATTGACTGTGGTAGAAGAGCAGGTGACCGTTCCGCCGCGCTCCAGCGTCATTATCTCCGTCGGCACCGAAAAACCTGCGAACCTCGAAGGCGTCATCGAGGGCGATCATCACCTACTCCTGAACCGTCACATTTGCGTCGCAAGAGGCATCGCCGAATTGCGTGATGGCAAAGCAAAGGTACTGCTCACAAACTTCAGCCACGAATATAGGCACCTTAACATTGGCACGACGGTCGCCTACATCGAGAAATTCGTAGACACCAGCAATGCTTTCACCCTCTCCGATGCTACCGAACTTGCTTCGACGAATCGAGGTCCCGGAATAGATTTCGACGTCAACCCGAGGCTCCCGAAGCACAAGCAAGACAAGCTCGAAGCCCTGCTCCTGCAATTCAGGGACTGCTTCTCGTCGTCGTCAAGGATCCGACAGACTCCACTCGCTAAACATCGCATTATAACAGAAGAAAGTGCCCGACCAATCCGTCAGAGCCCGTATCGAGTTTCTACGCGAGAACGAGAAGCCGTAAAGAAACAAGTCGACGAAATGCTTCGCGACGACATTATCCAGCCGTCGAAGAGTCCCTGGGCGTCTCCCGTGGTGTTGGTGAAGAAGAAGGACGGAACCCTTCGTTTCTGCGTCGACTATCGTCGCCTGAACAAGATCACGAAGAAGGACGTGTATCCCCTCCCACGTATAGACGACGCCCTGGATCGACTCCACAACGCGAAGTACTTTTCCTCGATGGACCTGAAGACAGGCTACTGGCAGATCGAAGTCGACGAGAGAGACCGAGAAAAGACGGCCTTTATAACACCAGACGGCCTGTTCGAGTTCAAGGTCATGCCTTTCGGTCTTTGCTCGGCCCCCGCGACCTTCCAACGCGTTATGGATACTGTACTGGCCGGCTTGAAGTGGCAGACTTGCCTTGTGTACTTGGACGACGTCGTTGTGTTTTCGTCGAACTTCGACGAACACCTGCGGCGCCTTGAAGCTGTACTTCAAGCAATCAAGACCTCCGGACTTACCCTGAAGCCTCAAAAGTGCCGTTTTGCCTACGAGGAACTCTTGTTCTTGGGCCACGTGATAAGCAAGTCCGGAGTACGCCCCGACCCTCAGAAGACAGCCGCCATCGCTACGTTCCCGCCACCTGCCGACAAGAAGGCCGTGCGTCGATTTCTCGGCCTGTGCGCCTACTACAGGCGGTTCGTCAAAAACTTTGCCCGCATCGCCGAGCCACTCACTAACCTTACCAGGACTGACGTCGAGTTCAAGTGGGAAACGCCTCAGGAACAAGCATTTCAAGAACTAAAACGACGCCTACAAACGCCTCCGTTACTTGCGCATTTCGACGAACACGCCGAAACAGAAGTGCACACCGACGCAAGCAGCGTGGGACTCGGCGCCGTCCTTGTGCAGAGGACGGACGGACTGGAAAGGGTCATCAGTTATGCTAGCCGGTCGCTATCCAAGGCAGAGGCCAACTATTCCACAACAGAAAAGGAGTGCCTCGCCATCATCTGGGCTACGTCAAAGTTTCGCCCCTACCTCTATGGCAGGCCCTTCAAAGTTGTGAGCGACCACCACGCCTTGTGTTGGCTAGCTAACTTGAAGGACCCATCAGGTCGTCTCGCGAGATGGAGTCTAAGGCTTCAAGAATTCGACGTCACGGTCGTTTACAAGTCCGGCCGAAAACATTCTGACGCAGACTGCTTGTCTCGCGCCCCCCGTCGACCCGCCGCCGCAGGACGACCACGAAGATGACTTCTTCTTGGGAACCATTAGTACCGACGACTTCGCCGAACAACAGCGAGCCGACCCGGAACTCAGGGGCCTTATGGAGTACCTCGAAGGCAAGACAGCCATTGTTCCGAAGGCATTCAAGCGAGGACTCGCATCGTTTCTCTTGCGAAACAGCGTTCTCATAAAGAAGAATTTCTCGCCGCTTCGAGCCGACTACCTTCTCGTAGTGCCTTCAGCAATGCGTCCAGAAGTCCTCCAGGCACTACACGACGACCCGACGGCTGGACACCTCGGACTTTCCCGCACGCTCGCAAGAGTACAGGAAAAGTACTACTGGCCGCGCCTTGCCGCCGACGTCGCCCGCTACGTAAGGACGTGCCGAGACTGTCAGCGACGGAAGACACCGCCAACAAGACCAGCCGGCCTCCTTCAGCCGATCGAGCCGCCTCGGCGACCGTTCCAGCAGATCGGGATGGACCTCCTGGGGCCGTTCCCAACGTCGACTTGCGGAAATAAATGGATCGTCGTGGCTACCGACTACCTCACCCGCTACGCCGAAACAAAGGCCCTGCCTAAAGGCAGTGCCGCTGAGGTAGCCAAGTTCTTCGTTGAGAACATCGTCCTTCGACACGGCGCCCCAGAGGTTCTCATCACCGACAGAGGTACGGCGTTTACGGCTGACCTAACTCAAGCGATTTTGGGATACAGCCACACAAGCCACCGCCGGACCACCGCGTACCACCCACAGACCAAAGGCCTGACCGAGCGCCTAAATAAGACCATCGCCGACATGCTGGCCATGTACGTCGACGTCGAACACAAGACGTGGGACGCCATCCTCCCGTACGTGACCTTCGCGTACAACACGGCCGTACAAGAAACGACGCAGATGACGCCGTACAAGTTGGTCTACGGACGGAGCCCGGCAACGACTCTCGACGCCATGTTACCAAACGTGAGCGACGAGGAAAACACCGACGTGACCGCCTATCTACAGCGCGCCGAAGAAGCACGACAGCTCGCCCGCCTACGGATCAAGAATCAGCAGACGACTGACAGCCGCCGCTACAATCTTCGACGACGCTTCGTAGAATACCAGCCCGGCGACCGCGTTTGGGTGTGGACACCGATACGCCGACGTGGACTTTGTGAAAAACTTCTTCGGCGATACTTCGGGCCATACAAGGTGCTTCGACGTCTCGGTGCTCTGAACTACGAGGTCGTCCCGGACGGCATTACGAACTCTCAACATCGCCGTGCGCGACCTGAAGTCGTACATGTCGTGCGCCTCAAGCCGTATTTCGCGCGTTAGCGAACCTGAGGACTGCACTTATTGTTTTATTGTACTTTCTTTCTTCATTGTTGTGATTTATTGCTGCATGTATTTTTTCGCCTTGTTCTTTTGTAAGTATCGGGACGATGCTTTTCGAGAGGGGGGCATTGCCACGCACCTTTCTTCTGTACTCGGTTTTCGCCCACAAAGACTGCCCGCGTGCTCAGCGCAAACCGCGCCTCATTGTTCTAGAAGCTTCACGATTATTGTAGATCGTTGTGTTAAGATTACGCGCAAGACGCGAACACTTGAGATTATTCCAGAGCTTGCGCTACGACTAGTGATAAGGCTAGAATGTTCGACGAGTGATTTATAAAAGCCGGCGCGTTCCAGCGAAGTTCAGTTTGATCGACGGCCGACGCTCTGTTCGCCGCTATCAGTGCCAGCGTTTATTGCTGTAATCTCACCTTCCTTTTACCGGCCACAAGTTCGGCCCAAATAAAGTGTTTCATCTTGGACTACTGCCTACTGCCTTCGTCAACGTCACGACCACGTGACAATATGAAACAGACGTTACGTCGGCTTAACGCCAATCTTGGTTTTATTAAGACTTCTCGTTGGGCGAGTTGGTCAACATCAAAGGGGTACATAGTAGCGCAAACTTAGAAAATAGACACGAGAAAAGAAGTAGGAGGGAGCAGAAAGGTCGGACGCTCCCTCGTACTTGTTTTCTCGTGTCTTTATTTTCTAAGTTTGTGCTGCTATGTACCCCTTTGATTTCAATGGTGGCTCCGCTTTTATAACCGTCAGATAAACATTACATATGTGCTCCTATGAATCTGCAAGCTATATTCAAGCGTTGCTCGACCCGGAACAATACTCTGATCAACGCTACGCGTATGATATACACAGCATTGGCACGAAATGTGAATCGCAACGTAGCGTGCGCTTCGTTTCAATAACACTGATGTCTGTTCTCTAACATGAGCGCTAACATTACGTCAGACCACAAGTTAGCCTTTAAACGTCAGTGTAGTCGGCATGCTTATTAAGCACACTATGTGCACACAACTCCATCTACAAAAACACGTCGATCCACCTCGTTACGCGTGACTTAAAGCTAAAAAAAAAAAAAATGCAGCATAGACTCGCTGATTCGCATAAAATCGGTTGCCACAATACGTGGGATCTGCCGAATTTTTTCCTAATACTTTGTTATTCTGTCTATACGTTAACATTGTCCCCTAACATTAAAAAAATAGAGCGTACGTCTCCCATTCCCTTCTCGTCTTTACTGGATGCTTCGCCGATTGCACTTGTTCCTCAGTTGTAGTTTTACACGCCCCCGTTCCTGTTATGTTTTCCATTTATTTTCGATCCTTCGCCGACCCTTAAGATATTGTAATCTTCGGTCTTCGTGCACACGTAGATTTCGGCAGCGCACGACACAAGCGACGAGAGCACAATGAAGAGAAACGAAAGTCCAGCCCCGCGCCCCCGCAGCAAGCGCCTGCGCCCTTTTCGGCACTCCCATTCCATTAGTTCCCCGTCGCCACCGAAAGAGGCGCCACCAGTCCCCGCGCCCGGTGCCGGCAATGCTGGGATGCGTAAAATTTTTCCTCACTCGCCTTTTTACCCTCTCGCACCTGCTCTGCGAAAGCGTGCCGCATTCCAGTGGCAGATCGAGTGACGCTGCTCTGAGTGCTCTGCCCCCCACTCCTCACTGCACCGCGCCCCTACTCCTGTTCTCTCAATGGAATTCGCCAATAGTTCCAGAATTTCTGAGCCGCGTTCCTGCCTTCTGATTTCAACTTTTGCAGGAACAGCACATTGGACCTAGAAAGTTTCACCTGCACAAGAGCCTGCATGTCGCGCTTGAGTTGAATGTAGCGCTGCCATGTGACGTCGGTTTGCACTGCATCTTTCATTTTGACTGCTCGACGATGGGAGCGATTTGCTTCCCGCCGTGCATGCCACGCTTCGGCAACTTCCTTGTCCCACCAGGGTTTTCGGTCGTAGCGAGCTGGTCTTGTGCCACAGGTGACTTTATGCCTCTCCATGATGTGACATAGTACTGACACATACTCTTCGTATGTCTTCGCGTTCTCTCTCTCTAGGCTCCTTTCGAATTGCTCCGCCACTTTTTCAAGTGAGTTCACTGGAAGATAGCTATTAGGGGTCAATCGGGGTGTTGAGTCGGGCTCTCGGTGTTGGACTTTGGAGAAATCCAGCCGAAGTCGATTGTGGTCGCTCCCGATGCTATGCATTCCCTCCTCATCTATGTGAAGTCGTCGGAGGGCTTTCACCAGCCCATCGGACGCCAGGGCGTAGTCGATAGACGTGCCGCTTCCCCGAGCACACCAAGTTGTTTGGCCCTCACAACGTGAAGCAGTGTTGAGGATTTCCAGCTGAAGCCGTTCTGCCAGTTGAATGAGCAGTCTGCCATTCGCATCTGTATAGCCATCCAGCTCGGAAATATGCCCATTGAAGTCTCCCAAGATGAGCACTTCCCTGCAGCCCGCCAGACGTTCCGCGTCTCCAAGGACACACTCCAACAGTCGCTCATTTTCCTCATAGCGCACACTCTTGACGGCCAAATACACCACACACACCGCCACTGGTATCCCCAACAAGTCGCCCGTCATCCACAAATGGTCCGCACAGTCCCTGCCCTCTCGCTGCCACTTCTGTTCACGCCTCCACAGGAAGCCCACACCCCCTCCCTTTCGACCATAACCAGTTCTGTTTTTGCCCTCCCATCTCCAGTCGGCATGAATAGGTGGCTCCTCGAGCTCGCGGAGATGGGTTTCAGCTACAGCATAGAGCAGGATGTGCTCTGTGGTCATAGAGCGGTATAGCTCTTCCCACTTCAGCGCATGACGTGCACCGTTCATATTTAGGAAGCCCACACTACAAAGTTGTTGGTGCTTTCGGTGTTTCCGTATGTGTCGCACCCCTTTTTGTTGGGGCTGTCCAAGTTCCGCACCATTCCGTGCGTTAGTATGTGTTGACGGACCATGTCCCCCCACCATTTGATATATGTCGCCGTGAGCCCTGGGGTGCAACGACGTGGCCTGCTGCGCTGTCGGTGAGGGAGGCATATATGTCTGTTGGCAAGGTATCGGGCTGTGCGCTATCACCATTCTTGGTTCCGCCTGCGGAGGGTGCACTCGCGAGTAAGGCAGTGTAACTCCGCCGCGCTGGTGGCTGTACCCCGGTGGAGCCTGCACCATTCCTGGATAGTACCCTTGGACAAGGCCTCCCGGTAGGACTTCCGGGGAAGCAGGGGGCTGCAGTGGACTTGTCCGTAGTGTCGCAGGGTGCGGCAGATAGGGCTGCTCTGTCGTTTCGTGATGGCGAGTCGGTGGTTGAGCTTGCCTTATTCCAGCAGGTACACGGTGTGGGACCCTCGCTTCTTGAATCGGCATCGGCGCCCCCCGTCCCTCCGTTGGTGGGCAGGGGTGGGGGGTTGGTTGCGTTTGCGATAACGTGAACGTTTTGCCCCTAAAAAAGACTTGGCCACTTTGGCTATTTCAGCTGCAATCAAGGCACTAGCCTCGTCTGTGTAGAGGTTCCTCTCCTTGATCAAACCACATTTTTCTTCTAGCACTTTTGAGGTGTCAAGGAATTCCGAGTTCGAAGTTGAGCACAGCTGCTTGAGTCTAGCGTTCAGAAGGATAGCTCGCGCGTGTGCTTCTTTTCCGTAGGCTTCACTTTCCGGCACTGAGCAGATGACAAACCCTGCTGCTGCTGAAGCCAACTGGTCCCTAAGCACTTGCACTTGCATGGCATCCTCCGATTGGCTTCCCTTTAACGAGTCTCTGAACCCTGCATGGAAAACTACCAACCGGATATCTTGACCTTCTCTCTCCCAGCAACGCCGCATAACGCGCGTCGCCGCAGCCATCGTGCCTCCCTTAGCGACCCGGGTTTTCACCAACACATTGTTTGATAACTGGTGTCGTAACGCGGCTGCGATGCGTGGCGTGTTGTCGTCACCGCAAATCAGTATCACATGTGGAGTGCGCCCTGAGTCTGAGTTCCGCTTTTTCCTTGTCTTGCGTGTATCGTCAGGTTGCTGGGAATCGTGAGATTTGCTCCCGTCTTGGCTACTGCCTGTGGTTTGGGGGTGTTGCGTAGCCTTCGGCCCCTTTTCTTTCACGTCGTTACTTTGCTGCTTACTAGCCCCCGGTTTAGAGGGAGGGGGGGCTCAGGCGAACAGCATCCTGGCTCGGCGTTCCCGGCATGTGATCCGCGGCTTCATCGTCAGTACCCGCATCCACGCCCTGTGTGTCACCCCGCCGGTGTCGTGTGGCATGGGTGGTCGACGGTGTCGCTTCGTTGCTGTTGCGTTGATACGACGGTGGAGCCGCGTGTGCGCCCTCAGTAGCTGTGTGTGCGCCTGGAAGACCCGCGGCTCTTCGCCCTGCTCTGTCAACGCGTCATGCTCGTGTCCGTTTTCAACAGGCAGGCTCGTCGCAGCTATGCAGGTGCTTTCCTCATCTTCGTGTTCGAGCTGCTGCTTCAAATCGACACCCCCGGTCCCGAGGTGTTCCACTGCCGATCGAAGTGCCAATAAACTCGCCTCCAGCTCCGCCACCTTCGCCTGTACTGTTTCATAGTTATTGCAGTGAAGACAGACAAAACCGGGTGCTTCGGCCGCATCCTGCTCACTTTTGAAGCTTGTTTCCTCAAAATAAGCCCACCTGCGACACTTGTTGCACTGGACCATGGTGTCTCCATCGTCTTGCTTAGCTTTGCGGTTCTGGCTCCTCGGCATGTTGGATCTTGGTCCGCTATCGCCACTTGGTAATTGTCGCGAGACGCAACCTGTCGCCGATATGCCCTAAGCCGTTCGAGTCACACAGCTAGCTCCACCTGTTATCCACCTCGGTGACCGATGGGTCAGTGTTACCGGTGGATGAGTCAGTTAGGCCTACCCCTCGCCGGCGTGGTAAGCTGCACACTGGACGACTGGGACAGAGCCTCACGAGACGCACATCACACACTCACACACAGCCCAGCGCAGAGCACAGCACTTCACACGAGATGCGGCGGTGAAAGCGCCACACTTCCCCGCCCCAGTAGCAGGCTTGCAACATATGACTAGCTAGTTTAGCGCGCACTATGGGACAGCGCCTTCTATTGTACAATAAGGGAACACTACGGGGTACTGGGGTACAGAGGATGGTTGACGACGATCGACGCCGCTCGACAACCGGCCAGGTCTCGCCATAAGGAGCTTCACTCCTTATATTGTTGATTAGTGTTCAACATGTTTCATCTCTGGAAGACTTCATGCACCTCAGGCGATCATCGGACGAGTGTTTTTGCCTGTGACAAGACGGATATGTCATGACAAGACGGATATGACAAGACGGCATTGCGAACACAATGGATCCATTGTGTTCGCAATGCTGCGCTGCCTGCCTTGTCCGCGATGCAGCCGTGTGAAGGTAAATAATCTCTCCTGCTTCGAGTGAGAGAATATGTAGATGAGTGTTTTGAGCGTGGAGATGATGGAACGTTACCTTGTAAACAATGCTTTAGACACGGCGCTGTACGTGTTGGTGCTGCAAATTTTCTGCCATTTGTTTTGGAGCGTCATAAAAAACGAGTGTCGCGCAATACTTGTGTTGAACAGCATGCTAAATAACTACTAAATGTACTTGTGCACGTATTTGCTCAGCAAATAAATGTCCACAAACCTGTTGTCTGTGTACGAGCTTCGGCTTTACTGGCTAATGCTTTTCTTTTGTTTTTGCCGCTGACTGTTTAAAAATCGGAATAGATCAGAGCATGATCTCTACAGATGGTATTTCTAATGTGAATTTTATGAGAATTCACAAGGAGATGAGAACTGAAAATTGTACGTGGCACGATTTGTGTTTATTGCACCACATAATACTGCGGTGCATCAGTACCTTTTCCCAATGCATACATATACATTAAATGTGTGCTTATTTATTCACAAACACGTTGTTGACTGTACATGGCAGATGGATTTGTAGAAAACTACAATCACATATATGGACCTCACTTAGAAATCCTACATAAAAAATATCTCGCAATGGTATATTCATCGATCGAGACGCGCATTAAGAGCCACAGTTTCTGCTTACAGAAGCTATCCGCAATTGCACCTTGTACTTGTGTTTTAGTTGAGGGCAATATCGGTTTCTAGGGGCCACTTCACGATTTTCTCACCAAGAATAAACCAATACATGTTGTATGTTGATGAAGTTTAATTTTTGGTAGGATATTGCACGTGTAAACCCAGGTAGCACACATGGTCTAGAAAACGTTTTTTTAAGGGATAAATGGGATAAAACGGATTCTAAACCATTTTCGACGTTTTAAAAACGTCACAGAAAAGCCGTTTTACATCTGTTTTTGATAACGTCTTGTAAAGAGATATTTCAAGACGTTTGCCTGATTCTAAACCATTTTCGACGTTTTAAAAACGTCACAGAAAATCCGTTTTATATCTGTTTTTGGTAACGTCTTGTAAAAAGATATTTCAGACGTTTGTCTGATTCTAAACCATTTTCGACGTTTTAAAAACGTCACAGAAAAACCGTTTTATATCTGTTTTGGTAACGTCTTGTAAAGAGATATTTCAAGACGTTTGTCTGATTCTAAACCATTTTCGACGTTTTAAAAACGTCACAGAAAATCCGTATTATATCTGTTCTTCGTCACGGCTGCAACGTCTTGGAAAGAGATATTTCAAGACGTTTTAAAAACGTCACGGAAAAGCCGTATTATATCTGTTTTTGATTACGGCTGCAACGTCTTGTAAAGAGGTATTTCAAGACGTTTGTCTGATTCTAAACCATTTTCGACGTTTTAAAAACGTCACAGAAAAGACGTCTAGAAAACGCACTTTATAAGACGTTTTCTCTCCGAGCAGCACAGCGCGCGCCATTTGGTCGCTGCATGCACGGGCATGCACAAACCGTTGAGAATTGAAATTTGAACTCGAGCCTGCGCACGCCATTTCTGATTGCGCGAAAGAAAGTAACGCGCAAAAGGATAAAGGGAAGTGGTGTCGACATTGCATCAGCATTTATGAAGGTTTCAGAGTTCGTTAACCAGTAAACTTTAAGTAATTTACTCGGCGATAGCGGTCTAACTTCCTCGCGAAAGTCTGAGCACTGACTGTATCCATCCGCGCGACTGTTGCTTCTGCAATGTCAGTTATGTTCGGCGATTTCGCATGTGCGGTCGCACTCACCGGTCGAGCCCTCTGTTGATTTGTTGCGTGCTTGTGTCGTGATTCATGGAGTCTATGAACGCAGCTGTGAAGAAATTATACTTCGCTGCGTGTGAAACTTGTGGACCCGAATTCAAGTGTGTCTCTGTGGAGCGACTGAGTGACGGTTAGGCGTAGTGCCGTAAGATTCCCGGCGGAAGAATGCACTCATCAGCTTGCACGCGGGACGCCATCACAACTTCATTTCTTCCATGCTCGATAAACGTACGTGGTTACGTGATGTGCGATTAGTTTTCGTTGGATTTGCGGATTCTCTGAACCACGGGCTTCTGTTGTTTTTGAAGGTAGGTTCATTTTTTATGTCATTTGAGCTCGGTATATGAGAACCACATGGAGAACCATCACAAATGAAAAAGCATGTTGCGAATATTGCAGCACTGGTTACATGTGCGACATGTTTCATCAATACCTGTGCACGGAATTTTCTCAGCATACGTGATAAAAAGCTGTCCGAACGTAAATGCAGGCCATGGTTTCCGTTCACGTTCGAACGAACATGAGCGGAAACTGTATTTATATCTGTTAGCCTAACTTCAATAAAATGACTATGTTTTCTCTTGGCCGTTTGATAAGGTAGTTTCAAGATATAGATAGGGGCTTTTAGCTTGTACGTATACTTTTTTACGTTACCGTGTTACCGGTTACCGGATTGCGTTTACCGTCTTACCGGAACGCATGCTGCAGAAAAGTTTTAGCTCCTCATACGTAAACGTTTACGTGCGTGCGTAAACGTAAACCTTTACGTTTGCGCAAAACCACCAAACGGTGATGATAACTGCGTTTAAACTATACTTTATTGAGATAAGATTGAATAATTGCTTGGGCAAAATAATAAGAGAGGTTTTTAGCGTGTACAGTATCTCGGTTTACGAAAAAGGGTGTAAAAAATATCGGGTTAGCGACGATGCTGTCGACATCTTGTGACGCTTCGTGCAACCACAGTCATGAACACGTTTGTTATCATCTAGTATTTGAGGGAGAAAATGATGAAAAAGGCAACTCATTCATAATTATTTCACTGCAAGGCATTTACGCAAGGAGTAAAATGCGCGATGTTTCTGCAATAACAATTTTGTGCTTGCCTGTTTCACATTGACCCCGCTAGATGGCGCCACCTATCCAGCCTGTCGGGGGCTTGAGGCGTTTTAGGCCTCTCACGTTTACGTCGCTCTAGCTTCGGTAAGCCGACTGAAACAAGGTGATCGCAATTCGCATTCGCACTACGGCTTATTTTGACTCGGCGGCAGGAGTCTCCGCAAACTGAATATCGCTCGTAGCCACGAACGAAGGTGGATTTGCGAGATAGGGCCGCAAACGTAAAAGCCTATCCGGCGAGTAGTTTACGTTCCGTGGAAAGTTTACGTTCCGTAAAGGTCCGCGCATGCGCAGATTCCTTCCGGTATCCGGTAACACGGTAACGTAAAGAAGCATACGTACAAGCTAAAAGCCCCTATAGATTAGGTTAAGCTACGTGTGCCGTGTAATAGGCAGTTTCAGAATAGGCTACGCAAAGATAGCGTTGGTTGGGCACGTATGCTATTTCCGCCACTTAACGTGAGTGCGCAAGATGATGGGGTACGACGCATGTGCAGAAGCCAGTATTACAATAAGGTGCGCAAAGATAGCGATTGTTGTGTACGTAGCGTATAACGCATGCGCAGTGGCGACGAACGCTAACGAAATGCTTTGCGCACCGAATTCTAAAACTGCATAGAAGTTACGGCATGTGCCATCCGCTTCGTTGTGTCACAGAAGTTTGTGGATAGCAGAACATTTTCAGCGACAGCGTACTAGTTCATGGTTTCTTCCCCGGTACTACCTTTGCGTAACGACAGCCTGGGCGCGCTTTTCTGTTAGTTGCGAATCTCTGAGGGCATGATCAGAGTCAAAGACGCGTTTCACGGGGAGGAGTTCAGCATTTTATCTCATGCTGTGATTTCTCAGTGCTGCCTTGACTATCTCGATGCGCTTTCGAACTTGTGATTTATATGTTTTCCCTTCAGTGTTAACCTTTCTCTGTTAAGCTGGCACTTCTTAGCAGAACCAAAAGGTTCTCTTGCGCGTCTCTTGTGCCTGGTTAAATATAGCTTGCCCGCTCTCTGTCGCCGTACGGTGTTATCGAGTTTTCAACTTTTCACACCGTCCTATTTTTGGAATTATAGCATATAATGAAATTATCTTTTCTCCTATTTATTGCAGGTGGTACTCGCCCTAGATGTTTAGAAACAAAGGCTACACCAACTAAATTATAACTTTCTTCTTTTTGAGGGGTGACCGGCAGGTTTTCGTATGAATAAAAATGGATGTCGAGAGAAAATAGGTTTTGTTGTGCTCCTTGTTGTATGTTGCTGTAATTGACAGCGTTCATATTTTCTGCTAGCCATGGTACATTTCAGGTTAACTAGTGTGCTCTCTCTGGAGATGTCAGACAATAATTCCTGTGTTAAGTTTTGTACGCTGCATTTCGAAGACTGAAACCGTTACTTATTTAATGGACGCAGCTTGAAACATGAATGCTGCATCCACAAATATTTTATAACTAACGTCTAAGATGAGACCTCGTGTTCAGAACGTTTAGTCTTACTTCTGTAATGATGCCAGAGTTCTTCGTCAACACTTTTTAAGCGAGACGTCTTCCAACAGAGTCATGTTGTAAGAAAGTTCCCAAAAGTTACATTTCGTGAACAATACACTTCAGCAACAGTGATTTTGCAAGCCATTTACGTTCTTCTTTTAATACGTATTCTTGGCTGGATGGGCCAAATATTATTTTGCGGTTTTGTTTTCTTATTAGTGTTTTCAACACTTTGGAGTCGATCTCCACTAGATATGGTCTTAAGGAGCCCTACTCAACAATTGTTTTCGAATGAAGAGAGACATACACCAGGTGTTTGACGCATGCCTCCTTTCTTGCTTACAATGCTGTGTTGACTGTGGCTCGGTGTAGCGTCTTCTAACTCATTCAGCTATCGTACTTGTGGGGCAGATTCATCAATGTGCGATAACAGCAACTGTGTAGAGACTGTCGATCACCTCTTGTGCCGCTGTCCCGAATTTCAACATCGCGAAACTCTCCAGTGTGCCTTCAGGAGACTTTACGGTCGGCCTATCACTGAAAGAAAGATTTCGGGAGTATGGTTTCACGGCACATCAGCCCAGAAAACTACACGAGCCTTCCTGCAGTACTTCAAGGCAACAGAATTGAGCGACCGCCTGTGATATATACGCTCCTGTGTGCGTGTGTGTGTGCGTGTGTGTGTGTGTGTGTGTGTGTGTGTGCGTGCGTGCGTGCGTGTGTGTGTGTGTGTGTGCGCGCGCGCGTGTTTGCGTGTGTCAGTGTGTGTTTACATGCGTGCGTGCGTGCGCGCGTGTGTGTGTGAGTGTGTGCGTGTGTGTGTTGTGAAATGTGTCTCTTTCTTTCTATTTTTCACTCCCTCATTCCCCGCCCCATAAGTAGGGTAGGAAACTGGACGCTATTGAACCACCCCGTCTACCTCTATTCCTTCTTTCTGTCTCTCCTTCTCACGAAAAAAAGTTAAGCGGAAGATGAAGCGTTGAGGAAACTTTCAACATGGCGGCTGTCTTCGTCAGGGCCCTGACGGAAGCTAGACCACTTGCCGAATCGTCGGCTTCAGCGACATCACCTTTTCGACGAATTCACTTCATCCTAGTGTTTTATTCAGTAGAACTGATTGATAGAACGCTTACATATTGCAGAATGGCTGTACCAGGTATAAGTTTTCTCATATTGCATTGTTAGTTGTTTGACAACAATTTTGCTAATGATGAATCGTGCAACAAAAAGTGTTCTGGAAGGTTGGATACCATATAGCTGCAATTTAACTACCGCGATATTCTGTGTTCTTTTGCCGCTTCTGTACGATATCTAGTCGCATGCTGTATCTGATTTTGGAGTTTTTACGTTTCTGTTGTGTACAGGAGTCGTTGCTGTTTTACGTAATAAATATACGACATCACTACTTTTGTCTGTGAATCTACTGAGCTCTCACTCTGTAATAGTAATTACAGAATAAAGTAACTGTAATTACTTTAACAGAGAGATCTTGCTATAAACGTGCACTAAATGCACGTACAAAAACAAAACAGCAAATAGAAAAGAGATTCTGCACGACGTTTTAAAAACGTCTAGAAAACGTCTTTACAAAGACAATGCGATGGGACAGGAATGGGATTTTTCAAAACGTTTTAAAAACGTTTTCTCTCAGAAAGGGGATTTTTAAAAACGTTTTTAAAACGTTTTCTACCAGAATGGGATTTTTCGTGACGTTTTAAAAACGTTTTCTAGATGGTCTTAAAAACGGATTCTAGCCGGACATTAGACGAGATATAAAACGTTTTCTAGACCTTTTGCTTCTTTTCCGTGACGTTTTCTAAACGTTTATATGGTCTCGGATAAACGTTTAGAAAACGTCAATTATCCGTTTTGTGCTACCTGGGAAGTAGTCATTACAGTTTC